>JARCZZ010024068.1:0-12095 GCA_030323915.1 Brotogeris chrysoptera | reverse complement strand
GGCGGGACGGGGCGGGGCGGGGCGGGGCGGGACGGGGCGGGACGGGGCGAGCCCGACCGCCGCCACCCGCCCACCCCGGGCCGCCGCCATTTCTGCGGTGCCGGAAGCAGCCCCTCCCCGTGCGGAAGTGACGGGTGTCGTCCCGCCTTTCGCAGCCTCCCTCCCTGCCTCCCGGTGGCGGCTCGGCAGCCGGGCGCGGCTGGCGGCTGCCCGAGGCGCGGCCGGGCGGGATCATGGCGGACGGTGTGGACCACATCGACATCTATGCCGATGTGGGCGAGGAATTCAACCAGGTACGGGCGGGCGCGGTGCGGCCCGGCCCGGCCCCTCCCTCCCTCCCTTCCTTTTCCCTTCCCTCGCCCGCCTTCGCCGCCGCGCCGCCTGCAGGGCCCTCAGCGCGGCGGCCCGGTCGCTGCCGCCGCCGCCGCCATTGTTCGGCTGGCTCCGCCGCCGGGCTTTCCCGCCGCCGCCGGGTGCGCGGATCTGCGCAGAGACGGGGCGGGGTAGGGGCAGGCCGCGCCTCAGGCCCGGCCTGCGGGCGCTCTCGGAGCCCCGCTTGGCGGAGACAGCCGCCCGGCCGCCGCTGAGGGGAGGCTGCTGGCAGGCAGGGCGAGGAAGGACGCGGTGCGCCGGGAGCGAGCGCCTTCTCTACCTTCCTCCTTCCTCCCCGCCGTCCTTTCTTCTCTGCCCTCTCAAATGCCCTCTCAGGAGCGGCTCCACATCCCTCTCCCGGCCCGGGTCGGAGGAGGCCGCGGAAGAACGGGACGCTCCCAGGTGCGGTGGGCAGAGCAGCTCCTTCCCGGCGGCGGAGGGGAAGCGCTGCCATTGTTCGCAGATGAATATAAAAGCCGCCGAGCGGGAGCAGTTTCTCGGCCGCTTTTTGCGGGGGAGGCAGAACTAGTGCAGCTTAATTCCGCAGCATGGGGAAACTCTCTTTTTCCTGGTTTTGCTTTCTTTTTTTTTTCCCCTTTTATTGTCTTCTGGTCGTTAAAAAAGGCACGCAGCCCTTCTTTAGGGGGCGGGTTTGTGCTTTTATGAGGAAGTATGGGGTGAAATAAATGCAACTTCTCTGGTTTACAAGCAGTCTGCTTTCCTAGTTCTCTTTTTACCCCTCATCTTTTCCCAAAAGCCGTGTGCCAGCTTTCCTACCGAGCCCTAATGTTCATATCGGTTTTGTGTGCTGCCTGTCCTGTTTGTGACTCCTGCACTTCTCCAGGTTGTGTTGCCCCAGATTGCATTGCTCCTGTCCTAGAACATAAATAACCCAGAACAACTGCATTTTCACGCATTTACTGGTTTTATTGTGAGTTGCTGTATGCCTATCTACCCCTCAGGGAACTGGAAAATAGGGACTAGGTTATGGAAGTCACAGTTAACTTGGATAGCAACTTATAACTATCTTGGGAAACTTTAATCCTTTAGATATTTATTGATGAAATAATTGTGAAGACTCAGTAATCTCAAAAACGTGTACTATAAAAGAATGCCATACCAGAGAGCAGGTGATGGAGGGGACTGATGTGTTCGTAGTTTGTCTGCAGGTGAAAGTGTCTCCTTTACAGTTGAAGACTAAATTTAAATAGTGAACTGTAAGAAAAATACCGTTTAGCATAAAAGTACATCTCTTCATATTCTCTAACTTTGCAAGTTGCAAGTAAAAACACTGATAACAAAGTCTTTCAGGGGAAAAAGAAAACCAAACCCAAAACAAAACTAATTTGAATCCGGTAGTGTTTGTGCAAATTCATGTGTGTAGAAGCCCTCAAAATAGGATTGTTCTATGCTGTAATCATAGTGCAGACACTACCAGAATGAAAGTGATGGGATGTTGTGTTTCACTTGCATGGTCCTGGTCCACTCAGGTTGTGGTTAAAATTGATAGTCCCTATAGCCGTGATGCAAGGAGGGATGATGGTACAGATGAAAACAGTCTTGTGATAATTTGGCTTAGCATATTCCAGCAGTCAGGAGACCAGTTATCTGTTTCTCACTGTATTCACCCTAGTTGCTGTCCTGCTGGTGCTGCGTTTCTGCAGTTTTCTTTCTCAGTTTGTGAACCTTGTAAAATACAGGGCAGAAAAGCAAGAAGCAGCTAGTGCCCATTTCCCTCAGCTTGGCTTTGTATTTTGTTTGCCTTTTCCCTTTGCAGAAAGCATTTACTTTTTGTTCTTTTCCAAGTTGGTGGGATTTTTTGTCTCTCTCTTGCCCTTTGTTTTTTTGTTTTGTTTTGTTTTGTTTTTTACTTTTTTACGTTATCTCAGGAGCTGTGCAGTTGAAGTATTATTACTTTAAAATAGAAAGTTTTCCTGGGAATGATTGACAGCTCTGTATTTTGCCATTCCCTTCTGTCAAGTACGAATGAAGACTGGTTGTTACTGTCTACAGTATTGCTACCTCTAATTCTAACATCATTGTGATGGGTCCTCTAGAAGCTTCTATTTGTGAATTACTGTTTCTGAATTTGAAGCTGGCAGCTTCAATTGATAAGGCAGGGAATGGTTTGGCATATCTGTGGATGGGTGAAGATGACAGTTGAGGAAGTGCTGTAATGTAAAAAGTGATTTGCATTATTAATTTGTTTATGTAATGGACATTTTATGAAACACCATATTTGTAAGGAAAAACTGCTTTTTATAAAGCAGTAAGGTGTTGTTCTTTTATTGTGTTGTGCTATCACATGAGTTAATTTGACTTAACAGTATTTGTTGAAGTTGTACTACAGGAACCCTTTGCACTAGTTTTGCTGATAGCATTGACTGAAAAATACACTATGTATTTTTGTAGCTCTTCTGGGTACAATGTAACTGTATTTATACCCAAGCTGGGATGAAACTTATGTTTCCGTCTGTAGTAAATGAGTCATTTAGGACTTGTGACTGCATGAGCTTTCCTTGGTTGTTTTGTCTAGTTCTGGGCCTCAAGGTACTTATCCTTGAGGCCCTTCTGGGATTGTGCTAATGCCTTTTTCCAGGAGAAAGAAGGGAAGGATGTTCTGCTTGATTAGTGCTAAATGAACCAGAGGTTATAAGGGTGAAATAAAGACCACAGAGCCATGGTTTTACAAGCCGGCTAAGATGCATGAAAACTGAGAACTGTCTTAGGTTGCATTTAGTGGTGGTTGCAGTGGCCTGACCGACTTGAAGTCAAATCTTTTTACTGAAAATGCATTTTTTCTTATTCCATCTAGAGCTCATCAAAACTGTGTCTGTCAGTGTTGCCTTTCACTCTTTCATTAACTTATTGTTTGTCATAGTCATATTTTTTGACTTCGGTCTTACAGCTTTGCTCAAATTGGCTTTTACCAGTTGTAATTATTATTTTAAATTGTGCTTTCCTCTCTGCTCCCTTCCAAGAACTTGGTTGAGTAATTTTCCATTTCGTTGTTCTAAGCTGGCTTCCGCATCCAGTGGTCTTTAATATGTATTTGAAGTCTCGTTTTGAGACAGGAGTCTCATCAATCTAATACTTTCTGTATACACTGCTTGTTACCTGTAAGAAATAGGTATTGTGTGTTATATTTCACCTTGAGCATCTCCCTACATGTTACGCATCTTGCTCTTCGGGAAGGAGATCTGTGCTGCACGTGAGACCTGTATTATCTGCATAGAAATGGCTGAGGCTGGGATTCTTGTGATGGCAGAAGGCAGCAGTAAGGGACACTTTAGCAAATAGTAGGGGGTGTTTTTGTGCACAAAATCCTAGACTGTCAGCGTATGGTACCGAGATGATGAGTTCATGAGGCCACCTTGATTCTGACTCAAGGTTGCCTGCAACTTTGTCCAGCAAACTGGGTTACTTTCCGGCAGTCATGAAAGTGTGATTGTGCATTGTCAAGTTCCCTGCTGTGCCTGTCAGTCGTTTGGTGGTTTGGTTTTTTGGTGGTTTGGTTTTTCTGGGGGGGAGGAGGGTGTTTAAACACCAACCCTGGACTTACTGTACATATTACATATATATACAAAAATCCTTCTGACCAAGCTGAGGAAACTAAACAATTTAAGGCTCTCTTATTTTAACGCTGTGGGGAAAGTGCTTGCTTTGTTTATGCTATAACAAGTATATTTGCGTAGTTGTGTTGTGAATGTGTTTAAACATGCCTGTAGCATTCTGTTGATATTTAAATTATAACAAATTTGAAATTAAAGAGTTCTAACTTTGTATTTTTTGACTTGGTAATAAAAGCGATTTAGATAGAACAAGCAGCTAAGAGGCCGATTATCTGGAAACCTTTGTGGTGACAAAACCTCAGGAACATGTTAGTTACTCTCTTGACTCCTTGTCTGTAACAGAGAGGAAAATGTTTTTATTTTTGTATAATAAATAACAAGCTAGCATATAATAGCCACAGAAACCAAGCTATTAAAACAAGCCTTTATATTAGCAAGGAGGGTGCCTTATGGAAGGGAGTGGACATATAGTATAATACATCCCTACTCGGAAGGGCAGAGCTGTCCTGGTCGTAAAAACCGTAAGCTGGCAGGCCTATGTGTTATAAAATGTATGTGCAATACCTTATTACATATGTGTATGGTCATTTCAGTTGACCTGCTCAAAGGAGCAAGGGGAAGAGAGAACCTTTTTATGTTTGCAAATATCAAACTACAAAGGAAACTTGAAACCATCTCAGCTGCTCTTAGCTTTGTTCTAATGCAAGCAGCACTATTACCTACATTTAATTTATACTTTTGACTACTTGTGGATTTTCAGTTACTCTATTTGACAAGGGAATGTGTGCCAGTTGTAGAGCTGAGAGCATGTGGGTCTGTAGAATAAATGTGAATCTTGTGGTATAACAGACTTGTCCACCGTGGTGGATGTTTCTGCCACAGGCAGTGTGCTATTTTAGAAACATCAAACAACTGCTGTTCCGTTAAGGTTCCAGGTTGTGTGCTGAGACAGCTGATCAAAACCAAGAAGAATTTTGCTTATCTCTTTAACTTGGTATTTTTCAGGACCTGCAAACTTGGGTTTTGTTTTTTTGTTTTGGGGTGGGTTTTTTGTTGTTGTTTTTTAAAGTGAGGATGTTAATGTGTATTTAGAGTTTTTGAGCACAAACATTGTAACTTGAATGAAAAAAGTGCTAAGGGAGAAGCTGGATAATTAGTTTTGAGTGTTTTTTTTCCCAGAAAAAAATATTTTTTAAATTTAAAAATGTAAATTCTATTTGCATCACTGGATTTTGTGTCTTTTCGAAGGTGTAATTTAGAGTTTTAACTCTTACATTGAACAGAACTATGCAGAAAAAGCAGGTCTCAGATGTATATACAGTTAAAAGAAATTTTATTGCTGGGGAAAGCTGTTTTCAAAACAGCACTTGTGAAGGGAGTGACCAGTTCTCTGCAGGAGAGGAGTCTAGCTGCTAAGTTCCAAAAATAAGTAATACTTTCAGTTTGTCCCTTCTGGACATGGCTGTGGTGTTCTGTGTTTTTATTGCTTTTATATTTGAATGTTGCAAACCACTGCAAACAGTGATTAAGACAAAATACTGAGGAAGGGCTGAGTAACAAGTAAGGGCAAGTGTAACAGCTAGTTTGACATAAATCTTTGAGAGTGTATCTTTTTAAGTACCCTCTTTATTCAGACAGTCATGAGTCCTAGGGCAGAATGTGGGATTTCAGTCTTGATTTTTCCAGAGCAAATGATCTAGTATTTTAGGCAGTGGTCTTGTTAAAATATGGACTCAGGAAATGCATTGCTGGGGGCCAGAATAACAATGCCAACTTTGGTTTTTAGCATGTTTATCTGTAAGATTGTGAATGACTATAATTGAGCAGAAATTATGTCTCCTCATGCTTGATGTTTTTCTCTTAACTGAGGAAGTTGGAAGAGGTCAAAACTGATTTATGGTACAGGCAAAGCATTTGTCAAAATAGCTGAGACCAGAGAAGTAACACTTCCTGTATTCTTTTTCTTGTTCTTCTAAAACTAAGAAAGAAGGGTGTGAGTAGGTAAATTTCCATGGTACACGTATGAAGGAGAAAGGGTTGTTGAATCTTGTGTAACAGCCATTGAGGCACCTCCTCTTCCCTCTACGCTTGCTGACTCATCGTTCTTAATCGTCTAACCACACACCTTATTGATAGACTTGTAGCCAAAATGGAATTCAGTCAGTTACCAAAGCAGCACAATGTAAGAAGAGATTATGGGGAGCAACGTTGGGTTTTCTGTTGTTATTTTTGATTTAAATTAAGTCACTGATGCTATCAGGCGCTGCATGCCCACCAAAAATTGTATGCAGACCGTGCTGCCTTAATAATTCTTTCCCTCCTTTGATGGTGACCAGAAAGCTGATGTGATAGAAACTTGGTATGATTCAGAGGAGTTTCTTGCACTAGGGCAGTACTGCAGAGCAGTGGACTGCTGCCTGCTCTGGTATTTTCACAATGCTGACCTCAGCCTTCTCAGGGAGATAGGTTAGTGTACACCTGTTGAAAGACTACTGGCTGCTTGTTTGGATCTGTCTACCAAGACTATAAATCCTGCTTCCCTGAAGTCATCACCCATACACACAGATGACTAGAATTACTGCATGTTTAGCAGAGGGTTTCCTTAATTGTTTTGTGATCTCATCCTTAATCTTGCTGTACGATGTGGTGTTTAGGCCTGTCCCAGGCAGTATTTAGAGCCTACTTTCATTGGATGTGATGATAGGAGGAATCAAACTGAGATAGAGAACTAGGTAAACTAGATGAAAACAAGAAGCCCTTATTTAATTTAGTGATGATAAATTTGAGAGCGAGACTTTCTGTTGAGGTTTAGAGTGTATTGGGACAGTACAGTTTACTGTAGATCAAATCTGTTTGATTGAAAATTCCAAAACTTAGCTAATCTGTTTTGTTTATTTTAGTGATACTCTCTCTGTATGCATAGCAGTGGTAATGTTTTCATGTTTAAGAAAGCTGATCATCTGATGATGGTTGTGGCTATTTTAGGTTTTTAACCAGGATTGCTAGCTTTGCAGCCTGTTTTTTGTGGAATCCAACTTTATTCACTCTAGTCACCATATTTGGTACCTTGAACTATTCTATTTAGGATGCTTGTGTGGGTTTCTAGATACAGATACAGATTCACAAGATAGCAGGTGCTGAAGTATCTCTGATATCAGGATCTGTTTAGGTGGTTGCTGTTCTGGATCAGGGTGGAAGAATCCAGGAGTCCTCTGCAGGCTTTTGAAATCCAGATTTTGCATGTTGCAAAGCAACCTGTAAAGGTAAATATAAAAGCTGAAGGTTAACTTTAAACACTGTTAAACTCTCCTAAGTTGGACCACTCTTGTTCACCGAGGAGTTATTGCCTTCCTGTCGGCTGACATTTAGATACTCCCTCTCAGATTGAGCTGTTCTACCACAAATGGTTGCTAGCATAGTAAAAAAGGATTGCAGCATCCCATTGTGAAATTGAACACCATTGAATATGATGAGTGACAGTATATAAAATGAAAAATGGCAAATATCAAAAGAAAATTTATTTTTAAATAGTTTCTTAATGCAAATATACAACACCCAGCTTCATTTATATTTGAAATTGACCCCACTGATTAAGGTTACATTGTGTTTTTTAAAAAAAGGGTTTTGTATATTTTTGTGAAGGAGATTCTTATTGTTTACAGTCAACATGTTTTGTCCTCTAAATTGTGATGGCAGGGCAGCTATGTCTGCAATGAAGGTAGTATGGCTTGGTAGTAGCACATCAGCAAATCGATGCAGCTGAGGCTCAGGCCCCTCCATCTACCTAAGGGAGAGGGGAGTGATTTACTCCAAAGCCTCACAATGTTATTCTGAACTAAAAGATTCCAGAGGCAGCTGTGATGCTGTAAAATAGTCCCCCTGGAGCCCATGAATAAGTAAATGATTAATAAACACAAACCCTTGGGTTTATTAAATTCAATGAAACAAAATAGAATTATGCCCTTGTCTGCCCCTGTGTGAATGAGGAGATAAAAATCAAGTTAGGAATGCAGTAGAGGTCTGAAACGTAGAATGTTGTGTTTGTCAGGAGGGCTCCTCTAGAAGCATGGTCTCTTCACTACCAAATGTTTGGTGGGGAAAAAATTGCTTGAAAGCAGATGTTAGCCTCTCATTTTGCATGTTGCTCGCTCTCCTGGTTTGGGCTGGCGTAGCTAATTTCTCCCCGGTAACTACTAGAGCGCTGTGTTTTGGCGTTAGTCTGAAAATAGTGCTAATAACACCAATGTTTTAGTTGTTGCTGTGTGGCACTTATTCTGATAAAGGACTTTTCAGTCTCATACTCTGCCAGTGCGGAGGGGCACAAGAAGCCAGAGGGGGCAGAGCCAGGACACCGGACCCAAACTAGCCAAAGGGGTGCTCCATACCACAGCACATCATGCCCAGTACATAAACTGGGGAAGTTACCCAGGAGGTGCTGATCGCTGCTTGGGGAAGGGCTGGGCATCCGTCAGCAATTGATGAGCAATTGTATTGTGCGTCACTTTTGTTTATTGGGTTTTATTCCTCTCTCTTCTTTTGTTATCTTCCTTTCAATTATTACTATTATTATCATCATCATTATTATTGTGTTTTATTTCAGTTATCAAACTGTTCTTATCTCAGCCCACAGGTTTTATCTTTTCCCGATTCTCCTCCCCATCCCATCAGGGTGCAGAGAGTGAGCATGTGGCTTTGTGGTACTTAGTTGCTTACTGGGAATAACCACAAGAGTCCTTGGTGCCCAGCTTGGGACAGTGAAGGGTTGAGATAATGACAAATCTGATCAGAGCTTGCTAAAACAATTTGTTACAAGCATTCATTGTATTGGTTTAATAGTTGCTGGTCACAATGTTGATTTATTTGCCCTCAAAGTAGTTGTGCTTTTTCTCAGAGTTGTGTTCTGTAGCACCTTACTTGCAGTATATTCGCTGTTTTGCTGTGTATCATCTCTGGGGGCTGGGCTGAGGTTATCATTTTGTGGTACTTTGGAACACTGGCTTACAATATGATAGAATTGCTGGTTGTGAAACTAATCTGGTATTTGTACTCAGCACTGCCATTGCCTCTGTACTTCAGAAGCTCTGTTGAAAACTGTTAATAATGACGCCTGTAAACTTTTCTCCTTGGAGAGCCAACCTATGAGGGGACATCTTCTCCTTCTTCTCCATTCTGATTACAACAGCCTTTGGGAATTCTGAAAATATTGAATATCCTTGGGGTGTTGAAACCAGAATGGTCCTACTGAAAGTAGAGGGTAGGGAAGCCAAGCAGTTGGGATCACTTCCTAGGGAAGGGGCATTGATAACATAATTGGAAAAGAGGTACAAGTCCTCATACTCTGGAGGTGACTCCTGTCAAGTGTGAAGGAAAGGTATCCCTGTAAGGAAGATGTTATAAGTCACCCAGGCAAGTGGGCCACCATGGAGAGGGGTATCCGGTACCTGTGGGAATTAGCTGTGTAACATATGATTTATTATGACCTGAACAACAGACAGTCACCCGTCACTCCAGATGAACTCCAGTGCGTGCAACCTGTGTGGTGGAAATTTGTACAGAGTGTGTTGGGGTCCCAACAGCTGAATGTATTGGAGACCAAAATCAGCCTGACTGGTAACAAGTGGGAAAAGCATCCCATTGTGACTGGCCCAGAGGCTCTGTGTATCCTTGGCATAGAGGGTATTTTGAGGACATAGAAGGGTACTGGTGAGCTTTCAGTATAGCTGCCTTGGAGATGGAGCTAAATAAGCAGGTGTCCACCTTGCCTGGTCTTTCAGAGGACCCTTCTGTTGTGGGGTTGCTGAGGGTTGAAGAACAGCATGTGACGACTGATACCACAGCAGTGCACTGGTGGCAATATCACACCAACAGACTCCCTGATTTCCATCCATCTGCTCATTTGTCAGCTGGAGAGACATGAAGAGTGGTCAGTGGGATCTGCTTACCCTTCAATAGCCCCATAGAGAATGCACATTCCAAAGTACAGTTTTATAGTGAGCCCTTTCTGTCAAGTGACTCAGAAGAAGGATTTTAAATGGGGCCCTGAGCAACAAGAAGCCTTTGAACAAATTAAATGGGAGATAGTTCATGCAGTAGCCCTTGAGCCAGTCGGGGCCAAGCAAGATGTGAAAAATGTGTTTTACACTGCAGCTGGGGAGAGTGGTTCTACCTGGAGCCTCTAACAGAAAGCTCCAGGGGAGACTTGAGGTTGACCCTTCAGCTTTTGGAGTCAGGGATACAGAGGATCTGAGGCAAGGTATACCCCAACTGAAAAAGAGATACTGGCAGCCTATGAAGGGGTTTGAGCTGCTTTGGAAGTGATTGGCACTGAAGCACAGTTTCTCCTGGCACCCTGGTTGCCTGTGCTGGGCTGGATGTTCAAAGGCAGGGTTTCCTCCAGACATCATGCAACCGATGCTACATGGAGTAAGTGGGCTGCGCTAATTGCACTACAAGCTCGAATAGGAAATTCCAGTCATCCAGGAATTCTAGAAGTCATCATGGACTGGCCAGTGGGCAAAGATTTTGGAATGTCACCAGAGGAAAAGGTGATGCATGGTGAAGAGGTTCCACCATATAATAAACTGTCAGAAAGTGAAAAGCAATATGCCTTGTTTACTGATGGGTCCTGCTGTACTGTAGGAAAACATTGGAGAGGGAAGGCAGCTGTATGTTCTCAACAAGACGCAGAAGCTACTGAAGGAGACAAGTCAGTTTGCTGAGATGAAAGCCATCCAGCTGGCCTTGGACATTGCTGAATGAAAAAAGTGACCAGTACTTTATACTGGCTCATGGATAGTGGCAAATGCCCTGTGGAGGTGGTTGCAGCAATGGAAGCAGAGCAACTGGCAACAAAGAGGTAAACCCATCTGGGCTGCTGCATTGCAGCAAGATATTGCTGCTCAGGTGCAGAGCCTGGTGGTGAAGGTGCACCATGTTAGATGCTCATGTACCCAAGAGTCAGACCACTGAGGAACACCAGAACAACCAGCAAGTGGATAAAGCTGCGAAGACTGAGGTGGCTCAAATGGACTTAGATTGGCAACATAAGGGTGAATTTTTTTTGGCCCGGTGGGCCCATGACACTTCAAGTCGTCAGGGCAGAGATGCCACATTAGATGGGCTTGTGATTGAGGGGTGGACTTAACAATGGACACTGTTGCCCAGGTTATTCATGAATATGAAATGTGCTGCAATTAAGCAAGCCAAGCGGTTAAAGCCTCTTTGGTATGGAGGATGATGGCTAAGTACAGATATGGGGAGGCCTGGCAGATTGATTATATCACACTCACACCAACCTGCCAAGGCAAGTGCCATGTGCTTACTATGGTGGAAGCAACCACTGGATGGCTGGAAACATGCGCTGTGCCTCACACCACTGCCCAGAACACTATCCTGGGCCTTGAGAAATGAGTCTTAGGGTTACATGGTACCCCAGAAAGAATTGAGTCAGACAGTGAGACCTATATCAGGAACAACCTCATTGACTTGGGCCAAAGAGCATGGCATTGAGTGGGTATCATGCACCAGCCGCTGGGAAAAAGAATGATACAATGGACTGTTAAAAACTACGCTGAGAGCAGTGGGTGGTGGGACCTTCAAACATTGGGGTACCCATTTAGCAAAAGCCACCTGATTAGTCAATACTAGAGGATCTGCCGATAGGCCTCTTCTAGCCCAGTTTAAACTTTAATGTAATGTAGAAGGGGATAAAGTTCCTGTAGCACATACATAAAATATGCTAGGGAAAACAGTCTTGAGTTGTTCCTGACTTAGGCAGAGGCAAACCCACCTGTGGCATTGCTTTTGCTCAAGGACCTGGGTGTGCTTGATGAGTAATGCGGGAGGATGGGAAGTCTGATGACTGCCTTGAGCAGACTTGATTTTGGTTGAGAATAGCCAGCAAATTAAATTGCATGATGTTAATTGTTATATATCATGTATGAATGATGTTAATAGCACTGTATATCATCACTTCTGTGATGGCTCTATGCCGTATCAATGGTATTTGTCATGGGTTCAGCAACAGCAGTCGTTTTTCTCCTTCTTGGTAGCTGGTGCAGTGCTGTGGTTTTGCTTTTGGGCCTTGGAGCAGTGCTGATAACCCCAGTGTTTTCAGTTACTGCTGGGTAATGTTTTGGTCTGGCCAAGGAC
>JARCZZ010024064.1:0-11291 GCA_030323915.1 Brotogeris chrysoptera | reverse complement strand
TATCTCAACCTGTGGAAGTTGCATTATTTTGATTCTCCTCCCCATCCCCCCGGGACTGGGGGAAGAAAGAGGGGGGAGTGAGTGAGGGAGCGACTGTATGAGTTATTGAGGGGCTTAAACCACGACATTGCTTGACATCACAAATGGTGTGATTCTATGTGTTGTGTTGTAGGAAAGAATAAAAAAAATAGAGACTGAATATTTTGTGTATGTGTATGTACCTCTGTGTGACAGAAATCAATGCCTCTGAAAATTTCCATTATAAGAACTGATTTTTCATTGCTTTTGTCTTTCCTGAATTTTAGCTATTTAGACTGAGTTTTGCCATGTTGGACATCACAAATAAGATTTCTTTCCTGATGGAATGACTGACTACGTTATAA
This sequence comes from Brotogeris chrysoptera, assembly GCA_030323915.1. NCBI lineage: Eukaryota > Metazoa > Chordata > Aves > Psittaciformes > Psittacidae > Brotogeris > Brotogeris chrysoptera. The sequence continues at coordinate 10,908 of JARCZZ010024064.1, read as the reverse complement.
GTAGTTATTTAAATTGACATTTTTTATTTTGCATTAAGGAAGATTAGGTTCACACATTTTATGGAGAAATGACTTCTTGTTGGGGCAAAGTGCATTAAACTCTAGTATGCTGTATATGTAGTTTCCTGTTTTTATAGAATAGGTACTTTATCTGTGTGCATTCCCAGCGAAGACCTTGAAGTGGGTGAGTGGGACAGTTGCTTCCAAAATAATCAATGAACTGATCTCTCTGTCCTGGAAATACTGAAGGCAGTAGGTGAGAATTGTGTGGATCTTTCCTTCTATTTACTTGTTCTTGTCATGAATAGAAACCTTGCTGTGAGGCCAGTTCCGAGAACATTTGTTGTTGAAAAAAAATCTTAAAGGATGTTTTAGAAGATGCCAATTTCAGCAGTAGTAGAGAATTTCATTGCAAGTCAAAATTGAGCTGCATTAGAAAAGTCGATTTTTGCTGTAACAGGAGAGATTTCCCTCTGCTAAGGAAAACAATATAGTTAAAGAAGGATTTGTTTAAGGTCTGGTTAAGATGAAACATTGCAAGGGTCTTAAATACAATTGAAATGTAATATTTTTTTTACTTCAACCTGAAGAAGAAATTATTTAACAGACAAGTAAAAAATTCTTAAATTCATCAGAAGGTGAACATAAAAGGGTCCTAAAAGCAAACCAGACTACTGCAGATTTGATTAGTATAAGCCTTTGATAAACAACATATATCTACAAGGAGCTGTCTTAGTATTATGTATTAAGGAGCAAATTGGTTTATCTCATACAAAACCAGACTCAATGAAGCTAATATGTAGAGCAGGGACATAGAATAAGTTGAGAGGGTTACCTTGCCATGTTTTGATGTAAAGATGATGTGCAGGAACGGTTAGTATGCTGATATTGGCAGGCTTCCTAATCTTTTCTTTCTCCCTCATGGAACAGGGTATGGGCCTGCCTTTAATGTCAGTGTTGCCTGGTCCTGGCAAAGAGAAGCAGTACCCTCACATCTGAATCTGTGCATTTTAAGTTTACTCCAGAGTTACTCCAGGTAAAACTGAAATTACGCCAGGAAAACTGCAATTTTTGAAGTTCACCTATATTATGGGGGCTGGTAGTGAGAACTGAGAGCAGGCCAAAGACCATTTTCTCCCAGGAAAATTTTTTTGAAGTATGTGATTGAGCCACTGATTTCCCTGTGTGATTTCCAGCCTTTAATGAAGACAATAATTTATCTTGGAAGATTATATTTCCCTCACAATCTGGTTTTTTAGACTTTTTGTTTTTATTTTTTCTCGGTACAATTTGTTCAGTATCCATTTCCTTACCAGATAGATAACTGACAGTATATTACAATAACATTTGTTTTAGTCTTACATTATCATGACATCTGGGTACATGGACATTTTAAAGACTACAGAGATATTGGAAATAGCTTTCTGCGAACTAGATTGCTTTGATAAGCAAGTAGCAAACAAACTCATTAGAAGGAAGCTAGCCATAGAAGCAGGGAACTCTAATTGCCTTTTCAGAATACACACTGCAGCACAGCACTGCATTTACACTCTTTCCAATACCTGAGCTAGCTTATTTAAAATGAGGTCAAGTTGTTCCAACATTAACCTGCAACTTAGAGTGAAAACATACGTCTTTATCTATATCAACATATAACGCAGATTCTTCTGGCTGGACAATTTTTTGTTCAGGAATAATATCTCACTGGGCTTTCTGATCTTTTTAGCTGCTGAATAGCTCTTCCACTGTGCGTTTTAAACTCTTTCACAGACAGTGTTGTTGATCCTCAGTAAAATTTCCAAGCAAGTTCCAGCCAGCTGTTGCGTTATTTCATCAAGTTTTGTTGGGATTTCTCATGCTGATTGGTTTTGACCACACTACAGCATACCATCCTTTGGTGTTTTATTTCAACAATAAATCTACAAATAGATTTTAGTAATGTTGGATCCTACGACTTATTTATAAGTTCTTTCCTCCCCTCCCTAGTCATCAGTGCTTATCTCACCCTCTTATTTTTATTATATCCTGTAATTCAAACACTGTTGAATCACCAACATCTTATCAATCCTGCAGTCTCTGGAGGTCCTAGATTGATATGTCTTCTGTAATAGACTAAACTTATTTTGTTTTGTTTTGCTTTTCCTCTCTGCCACAGTCTACAGCATCACAACTAAATTTCTTAGAAATGTATCAAAATATTTCATTACAAAGGTACCAAATGTTTTGTGCAGCTTCTTTGCAAATGCTGTAAAAGTTACAGAACTCCTTCTGGGTCACTAAGTATCTATTTAACATTTCCAGTAAACAAAATTCCACCTAGCCCTAGCCTGTCCAATCCTCACAACTTTCAGTTCATAGAACAGCCTTCTTGCTAACAGGAAGCAACCGGTCTCCTGAGTCTTTATCATTCAGACATAAAAGAGAAACCCTACAAGCTGTAATGCAACTGATATTTTTCATTATAACGAGGAGATATTCTTCTAAGTAGTAGGTTTTTCGTAACATTTATGGCAGGATAATTTATTTTTATTTGGCAAGCTGGTCTTTGGGGGATTGTCATAGAATTTACATGGCTAAGAAATCAGAGATTCAAAGAGCTTTCATTTTTAGAGTAAAGAAGGTGCAAGACTAAAGCCAGCAATTTAGTTTAAGAGCTACAGGGTCTCCAGTCCAAAGGACAAAGTCTTCTGTGGGCTGGGACCTATAAAGACCCACTTTGGACCTAGCAGTTCCCTATAATGCAAAGGACTTTACTAACTTGGGGTAGGAGGACTGGCAGATATCATGGGTTCAGCAGCAGCTGAATAGAATATGGGTGCACTTATCTTGTTCATACGCAGACTAATGTGTTTGCATTTTGAGGTTAAAAAAGAGACTCAGTCTTTGAAGAAGAGAACAACAAGTTATTCTGGCATTTGCTTACTCTTTCAGCCAAATCTTCTGTACGGAGGAGGTACTCTTTATTGCCAGGCAAAACCTGAAAATGCATTGCAAGAGGATGTCCTGGAGATGCAGGTATGATGGACAATGTGGGAATAGGGTACTCTAAAGAGAGGATGGAGTTTGCCTGTACTTGTAGGAAGTTATCTTTTGAATGCATAAGGGTTTCTTTAGAATTTTTGGGGGCTTGGGAAAATGCTGAAATTCACTGTACTAAGAAGCAAGGCTGGAGGAAAGAGTTTATCTTACAGAACTCCAGTGGGCAGATGGGTGAGTTTCTATTTTCATTTGTCTCACCCAGCAGGTTGGTGCTTCCCCTTTGTAAGAGTAGCCAGTTTTGTTTAATGTAATCTAGCTTTAACACTGAAAGCTTGAGAGACAGGCCTATACTAAAGGCTGTAAAATGTTGAAGGAGAATATCTTTTATATATAAAATGGAACATATACATGTATGCATAGAATATATTTAATTATTATTTTTACCATTTTACAGATAGAATCTAGAAACATAGAAATCTCAAGGACACACTGGAAGTTAGTGACAAAATAAAGAAGCTATTCATATTTCCCCATTTATCCCTTATGTTTCAAAAACATCTTGCCCTGTTATGTTGAACTGGTCATTTCATTTCCATGACATGTACAGAAAAAGTTATTAAAGATTAATAATAAGAGTGCTGGAAGGAATAACTGAATAAGCTATCTACTGAAACAAATTATAGAATTAGAAAAATGTAAACCACTCTTAAAACAGGGAAGGTCAGCTGCTGGCCTAGATATTAGACTTTGTATACTCGGGATATGTGTTTGGCCTCTGGAATATATTCAGTCTGAAGGACAAGCAGAAAGCCACCTAGATAAGGGATTACTGCATGTAAGAGGAAAGCAGACAAGAACACTTAGGTGATGTAGAGCATGGTCAAATCTTTCAGTTTATTAAGCCAGGTACAGTGCCTCAAACATATAGCTGTTTCACCCTTTGCCATCCGTCTAGGAATAAAAATAACTCCTCAACTTGAAGATGTCCATATTTGATTGGAAAGACAGGTTATGACCTTGTAACCACTGATAATTTTGACTAAGTCATCAACAGGAGAATTGATTACTATTTGGAGATAAACAAGTTATCTAAGTTCAAAGTTTTAATATTAACCTGTAGGTATTTTAAAACATTACAGATTATCCCAGATAGATGTTATCCATGATTAAATCATAAAACTAATATTTTTATTGCAAGCTATGAAAAGGTTGTTGAACTGAACAGATTACAAACATACAGTATCTGTATGTAGGGAAAAATATACCACTGCAGTGCCTACAGTTTGAGACAGTTAATAGTGCTCTTTGCAGCTCTGATTTTTTTGTTACAAAAACAAGAAAAAGCCTATTTCAGTGTCAAAATAACCAAACCCCAACAAAACAAAACAAACTCTCACCCCAATTCCTGTAGATTGTTAAACTGAAATTCCAGAGTTATAAGTGAAATACATACGTATTTTGAAAAGTTTTCCATTAAAAATCTAATAACAACCATATGAACTTTGACTCACAGTGAAGCTTGTCAGCAAAGATAAGCTAGGCTTCAGCTCATTTAACTTTAAAGAATAACTATGTAGGAAGCTGGTTATTCTGTATGTTGGATTCAGATATTGAGTATATCCATTTACATAGAGATAAATGAATGACATTCCATAATTGTTTTATGAAAACCCCCAGAGATTTGGGAGGCATGGATCTGCTTGTGCTGACCCTACATCAGAAAGTATGAGTATGAGAGCAGCTCCCATGGATTTTTGTCTGTCTTTTGCCTACTTCCGTTTTCCAAATTTTATTGTTGGCAGTTTCTTTTTAAATGCATTTTTACATGAATATTTGATTTTTTAAAAAATGCTTTGAATAATTGTTTTTCACAGCCAAAAAGACTAATAATGAGGAATTAGTTCTAGTAGACAAGGAGAGTGAGTCTGTCATTAATTCTTTGTACTTGAATGCACTGGCCATCAGCTGTCTGGTATGAAATGACCCTGCCTGACTGGGAGTTCAAAATAGGACATAACAACAGTGAATTTTCAAGTCTGTAAACATAGCAATTTGATCCATATTTCAGAGAAATTCCGAGAGCAAACGATCCTAGGAATGAGATAGGAATTAGAAACCAGTTAAAGCACTCAATGAAATTTCATTTTGTACTTAAAACACAGATGAGAGTAAGGTTTTGTTTAGTTTTTGTTGCTGTTGTACTTTGTTAGAAAATTGATTTGATTGTGTGCACAAATTTCTCATTCATAGAGCAGGAAGAACTTTTCAACTTAGGTTAACCTGGGGAAGATCCCTGATGAGCTGAGCTAGAAAAGCATTTGATGGCTGTCCCTTTGAAGCAATGTAAATGTAGACTGATTGAGGGCAGTTGTTTTTCAGAAATCCAGACCCTACCTGAGGTCTAGGTGCCTAAGGTAGAGGTCTCAAGGATGTACCTCTCCCAGTTGAGAAACTGAATTCAGGAGTCTGGGTCTACCAGCAGTGTTCCAATCTGCCTGCATGGTTTTCTCAGGAGAGATTTGCTTTCTGCATTCATATTCTCTGAAATGCAGCAGATAAAAATTTATCTTCCAACCAGAAACTGCATATTTTATAGCAGCATGATGGTTTGCCTCAGCTTTGGTTGGGAGACTGATATCTGAATTCTCTTCTTTTTCCCAGACTTTCAGATCCTTCTTACATGGTAGGATCTTAATTCTTCTAATTGTTGCTTCTCTTTGTACCTGGAATTTTCAGTTCAGTTCAGCTCTCTCCAACATTTTCAAGCTAACTTAGGAAAATTCATGCTATAGTATGTCAATGGAGCAACACATTTAACTCCACAGCATTGTAGATTTGAAGTCTTGTTACACTTTGCTTCATTCTAGGAATAGCAGTAGAAGGTACAAGTTGTACATTTTCTGACCATGACCACTGAGTAATCCACACTGTCTTTTGCCTTGTTTTCACTCAATTTAAAGGAAGGTGTTGATTTTGTTTTGTTCTTATCCTCCTAGTTATCTAATTGCAGCTAAAAGTAACTGCGATTATTACAAGGTTTGTAGCAATATTACTGCTGTTTTAACTATCACTTATGCTTTACAAGGGAGGAGATTATTTTTTTAGTTTAATTTCTATATGTAGTTTTGTGTTTATCTTATTATACAAATAGTCCTTGTTAGCTAATAGCTTTATTACTTCCAGGGGTAATCTAGTTTATTTGTTAATGACTTGGAAGCCTACAGTCTCTGCTACCTTGTATTAGAACATTTATTAACTGCAAAGCTTTCAGGTCTGATATCTGACCACCTTAATTGTCACTGTAATTGATTTTACTTTTGACTTGGCATAGTGATTCCTATGTAATTTGTTGATGATTAATGGCTGTCCTCTGGTTATCCTGCTTGGCTAGGCCTAAGGCATAACCCAGGCAATTGGTTTCCTTTGACTCTGACTTGTCCTAAAAGATGTCAAAAACTATTTAGTTCAAATTTATCATATAGGGAAACAGGAGCCTCAGAACATTCATGGCATCTTCAGCTCCTCAGCTGAGCAGATAGAGGGCCACAACTAGCTTTGCAGAATGTTGGTTTTCCCTTTTAAAGGGAGATGCATGAGGACTTAGCTTTCCATGGTTCTAGGGTGGCCCATGTCGTTTATCTTGCAACAGTGGTGGGCATGGTGGGAAACAAAACTTCTATGGGAAATCTGCAAGCAAAAATTTGTGCCCTTATGCTTTAATGTATAAATATATATATATATGAGATATTTTATATATATATAAACCCCCCTAATCTGTAAGTTTAGAACTGGATAGTAATCTCTAGTGTTAACACTAGTTGTAGCCATTAAAGAAATATCTGACCCCAAAAAATGGATTATCCACCATGGAGCATAATTCTGGAATAGCTACTGAAAGATCTGCTTAAGCAAATGAAGACATTTGACAGTTTGTTAAGATAGAAGGGACAGATATGCCAACATCCTTTTGAAGAGCTTCCAAGATTTCACCACATTGACATGCAGTTTGATTTAGCACTTTGCAGCTTGGTTTTTTTTTCACTTTTTTCTCACCTCCTCCCTTCTTTCTGAGCACACTGCTAATGAAGTCAAGTTTGGTGCAGGTGCACATGCTTTTACCAGTTGTTTTATTAACTTGACAGCAAAACACACAGTGAAGGCTTAAAAATCAAACCCCATCAGAGAGACAGGCATTGCAAAATGAAGAAATCGCCAAAAACAACCCCTTAAAATGCTTATTTTCCTGTTAAATCTATTGGTTTTATTTATATCAATAGAGATTCAAATGTAATGTCTAAAGTACTGACAAAATACATCAAAATAAATCAGAATAAATAAATCAGAATAAATAAATAAATCAGAACACAGATGGATTTTGTTTTCTAAATTATTTTGGACAACTAAACAATTCTGTTGCACGAATGTCTGCATTCAGTATAAAAAATGTTGATAGTTCAATTATGGGAACTCTAAACAGCAAAACAATCAAATTTGCTGAAACCTTTGCTGCTGATTCTGAAATGCACAGCTTCTTCCAGGGATAAAGTCTTCCCTTAAGCATCTGTACCAGAACTCTAGGTGCAGTTTGTGAGCACAGACATGAAAATCAGAGACAGACACACAGAACTGACCTATTCCTGTGCAGGCTGATGTGACATTTTGTTCATACGCAGCAAGGAGAAGGTGCTGTGAGGCTTCTGTTTGGGCTAAGGAGCAACCTGGAGATGCTGAACAGCCAGGACTCTCCAGACAAGGCCATATGGGGCCTGGTACTGTTGGAGCCAGGATTTAGGACGTAAGATCTGAAGGTGATACCTGTAGACTTCAATCTGCTCCTTCCAGAAGACATCCATCGATCTGCCTTGGGCCACTTGTAAGTGAGACCTGCATGCCACAGGCTCCCACCTCTCTCCTATGGGTGACCCAGAGACCTCTCCCTGTGTCTGCTCCCAGGGGACTTGGAAACTGCTTCCCACATCTCTGCTCATCTCCATTCCAGAGACTGCCTGCTGTCTGGACCCTTTCCCAGCTCTGTTAACTTCCTCCAGTGCAGAAAATTACTTGAGAATTATGCTGCTATCAGACAATCCTACTTCTGTAATTGGTGGGGCAGGGAGAATAGGAATTTCTGTGTTTCTGAGTTGAATATGACCGTGCAAATGTTGAATAGCATGTACAGGCAATAGGACCTAGTCCTGTGTTCGATCATTTCAAAATGCACTGGAGTAACTCCAACAAAGCAATTCAGGCAAGCTGGTATAAAACCTCTGCAAATTGTGAATCATGCTATTCAGTGACTTTAGAAAAAGAGTATACCAAATCAATTTCCCCCTTATAAAATAAGAAAATTGAGGCACTTTATAAAACCTGGATTTTTCTTTCTAACCTGTGTTATAACAATGTTGAAATCTATAATGCCAAATGTCATATCTGTAAAAGTGGTAAATTTCAAAACTCTATTAAAAATGTAGGGGACATTCACTTTCGAAATGATGTATGACATGACATTCAACTCTTCATAATTTAATAAGTACGCAAAACTAACTAATTAGACTTTGAAATGACAGATAAGTGTTAATTATAATTCCTTTTGAACAGACAAAAGAAGGTTTTAAAAATAAATGCTTTACAGAGGTGGCAGAAATTTGCTACTACTAGCGGCAAGATAGGCAACATCTGTTAAAAAATTAATATCTTCAAAAGAAGTAGTAGGTGCATCTCAGTTTCAGTCCAAGATTAAATTCTAACAAATGCTGTGAGAAAAATGACTCTTCCTCATTTCTCATTTCCAAGTTAAAATTTTATGCAAAAATTTCTTTTTGTATTGTTGTTATTAAATCTAAGTTAGTAGAGTTGGATTTGAAATGAGGAATCTGCTATTCCAAAGCTTTTCCTTCAAAAGAAAGCTTCCTTAAAAATTATTAGGTTGCTCTGTACTTTATATTTTTACAGATAAATTTACAAAGGGATTGCTCATCTATTCACTGTGATAAGGGAATTCTTTGGCTTTATAACCTAGAAATATCTTGAGTCCAGAAATTTACTTGTTACATTTGGGTAATTGCACTTTTAGATTAAATTAAGCAAAAATATAAGCTCTAAAAAAGAGGTGATCCAAAAAGAAATAAAACATTAAAAACTCTCACATTTCTGGAAGTGTATGAAGCAAAGAGAAAACTAGTAAATGAAATTACATAATATTCTGCAATCCCAGTCTTTTGTAAAATGTTCTGCGGTTGTAATTGTCTTGTGTGGCAAAGCGGCTGGCTGGCTTCTGTGAGAAGCTGCAAGAATCTCCCCCCATGTCCGATACAACCAATGCCAGCCAGCTCCATGATGGACCCACCAATGGCAGAGGCCGAGCCCATCAGTGGTAACATATTTAAGAAGGGGAAAAAAACCTCTGGGCAACAGCAATTGCAACTGGAGAGAGGAGTGAGAGTATGTGTCAGAAACAGCTCTGCAGACACCAAGGTCAGTGCAGAATGAGGATAGAAGGTGCTCCAGGGGCTGGAGCAGAGATTTCTCTGCAGCCCATGGTGAGGCAGCTGTGCCCCAGCAGCCCATGGAGGTCCATGGTGGAGCAGATCCCCACCTGCAGCCCAGGGAGGACTCCATGCCAGAGCAAGGGGATGCTCAAAGGAGTCTGTGACGCCATGGGAAGCCTGTGCTGGAGCAGGTTTGTTTCAGGACTTGTGATCCCATGGAGGACCCACTCTGGAGAGGCCTGTTCCTGAAGGACTGCACCCTGTGGAAGGGACCCACACTGGAGCACTGTGAAGAACTGCAGCTCATGGGAAGGACTTCACTGGAGTAGTTTGTGGAGGACTGTCTCCCATGGGAGAGACCCCACACTGGAGCCAGGGAAGAGTGTGAAGAGTCCTCCCTTGAGGAGGAAGAAGCGGCAGAGATAACCTGTGGTGAACTGACCACAACCCCCATTCCCTGTCCCACTATGCCGTTGAAGGGGAGGAGGTAGAGAATCTGGGAGTTAAGTTAAGCACAGGAAGAATGGAGAAGTGGAGGGGGAAGGTGTTTTAAGATTTATTATTTCTAATTACTGTACTCTGATTTGATTGGTTATAAGCTAAATTAATTTCCCCAAGTCCAGTCTGTTTTGCCCATGATGGTAATTGCTGAGTGATCTCTCCTTGTCCTTAACTCATGAGCCTTTCAGCATATTTTTTTCTCCCTTGTCCATCTGAGGAGGGGAGTGACAAAGCGGCTTTGGTGGGCACCTGGTTGTGGTAAACAATAGTTCTCAAAATATTAGACTGCTTTGTCAATTCAGCAAAATATTCTCCTTTCTTAGTTTACCATCCTGAAACCCAGTGATGATGAATAATGCTTGTCTAAGCTCTTCATTAGCAAAACAGAGGTTTGTCAAATAGCAGACAGCAGCAATTTTTGTTTGTTTTCTTGAAGAATAATTTGCATTTCTCTTCTATTTTGTCTTTCCTGTTTCTAATGGGTTATTACTGAATTTGCCTTTTCCTGCGTCTTGCTCCACAGACAAAGGAATTTGCCAGACCAGAGTATTTAGATAACTATTTGATACTCCACTACATTTTAGGATTAATATATCCTCCAATACATGTAAAAGAATTCATAATGGAGTTTGGAAATTGCAGGAGGTGGGTTTTCTACCACCTACTAGAAATTTATTATTTTGCTCATTCAAGTAAAGAGGGCTGAAACTGGGGAAAAATGTGTTGGGGCTGTTGAGCCTGGAGAAGAGAAGGCTGTGTGGAGACCTCATAGCAGCCTTCCAATATCTGAAATGAGGCTATAGGGATGCTGGGGAGGCACCCTTCAATAGGGACTTTAGTGAGAGGACAAGGGGTAACTGGCTCAAACTTAAACAGAAGTTTAGACTGGATACAAGGAAGAAATTCTTTACTGTACGGGTGGTGAGGCACTGGAATGGGT
>JARCZZ010024061.1:0-46969 GCA_030323915.1 Brotogeris chrysoptera | reverse complement strand
TACCTTAGTTACTAAACTGTTCTTATCTCAACCTGTGGGAGTTGCATTCTTTTGATTCTCCTCCCCATCCCCCCGGGGACTGGGGGAAGAAAGAGAGGGGAGTGAGTAAGTGAGAAAACTGCATGGGGGGGTTAGAGGCTTAAACCACTACACAGGTGAACACTGAAATACAAAATATTAGAACAAGAATAAAAGAACAAAAGACAAGAGTGCCTTTCCATAGGCAAAAATACAGAGCAAGGAGTCTCCGCCTGGGTCATCAAAACCCATCCCAGTTTCTCACAAGTGATCAAGGGCCCCAACAGACACAGCATCACAAATAGGGGTAGAATGGTTTTTGTTTTTATGGATCCCAGTTGTGTGTTAGTTGAAGCTGCCTTTTCACATGGTATAAACCTGTCCAAAGTTTTGCATCCTCACCTTTCTCCTCCACTCATAGCCAGCCACTCTGCTGAAGTTCACCAGATTCCTTTATGAGCTGGGTCAACCCAAGAATTCTCAAAAAATTACTCCAACAAAAGCAGCAACAATTTAAAAAAAAAAAATGCAAGTTTATGATGGTTTAGGGAACTGAATCCACTCAGAAAACAGACTGAAAAGTCCCAGGACCATCAAACAGAGAGGACACAGGATTCTGTATGAAGTATCAGAGAATGGAGACACGTCAGCTAATCGGCAGCACTGAGCCTTCAGAGCAGACCATAGCACCCTGAAGTCTATGCTGGAATGCAAGCCAGCTGAGTTACCTGAAGATTAGCTAAACACACTTCAGCAAAGATGGCAAAGGAGCATTTGAGCTTTGACCACCGCAAGCTTACTGCCACCCAAGCTGACAAACTCCTGTTATTGTGTACTAACTCCTGTTATTAGTCAGGAGCTAATAACAAGCTGGATGCATTAATCCCCCATGTAGGACTGTATCACCAAGTTGCCAATTACATCATGAAATAAAGTAGTTCTGGTGCAAAGAATATTCACCCACAAACTCACACACTGAGCCCTGAGGTAAGAAAAATCTGTTCTGCTCCTTAATGAGACTAGAATTTGGCAAGGTGCCAGTCATGTCCAGTGACTGCCAATCTGGCAGTGCTGTCTCCAAAGCAGGACGAGGATTCTGCCACACTGGATTAATGATGAACAGGGGAGAAAGGAATCTCCATGGGATTTATAAAGGACCCATGAATGATGAGCTATAAGCATTGTCTGTCTGTTTTGCCTGTTTTTTTTAATAAGGAAGAGGTTCTGCCTGATGAATGCCAGCTGAGGTGTGAGGATTGTATGAAGGACTGAGTCTCACACCAGGCAGGTCAAGAAGGCATCTACAGCAGATTGGCTGAAGACAACCTTTTAAAATGTGATCCTTGTGAAAGGAAACCAATCTATTTATTTACTTATATTTCTCTACTGACTGTTATGCATTTTTGAAATTGAGTTGTTTGGGATGTATGCAAAGAAACAGCTGCATTTGTGTTTATGTTAACCTAGTGTATGAGCTAGTAATTTCAAGGTGATGCCCATTACTGTGCATAATGAGTATTAAAACCAGGTTGCTGAAATACTCTGATAAAATGACGTATTGTCCAGACAATGCTACAGCAAATACAAAGGGTGACTTTAGCCAAAAGGTGACTCTAAAGTTGCTGCACAAACTCACTGGAGAAGCAACAGTACTGAGTAAAGAAAAACCTTATCTTCAGCTAACAGTAGAAGCACAGTAATGAAGCACAGTACCGTGGTACAGCTGAACTGATTTACATATTTCATGTCACCTACAAATGTTTTGTTTTTTCTTGATTGTGGATGTAACTCATTTACTATTTTGTCACTAAAAGTATGTATTTTGCCTTCTGTAAAGTATGCAAAAAAGTAACTGTTTCAATTATATTGTATATTACTTAAAAACTCTTAATTGCATACATCTAATAGATACATTTGGGGGGGCAAGTAAAGACTGATTGGGGAACATGTCAGTCTATAAATATAAAGGAATAATAATCAGAAACAACACCACTCAAGAGAAAAAAAGAAACTTTCCCAAATGGAACAAACCTTTAAAACCATCAGGATAGACTTCAGGAAGAAATTTAGTGCTGATTTCTCCTTGAATAAAGCGTGGATGGATGATCACTTCTCGCAGCAAAGAAATATTGTGAGCTACACCTGAAAACAGGAAAAAAAATCAATACAAAATCAAGTAAACATATGAATTACAAATTAATATTAGGAAACGAGTTCTAAAAATACAAGCTCTTATCTCCATGGAATAAATACTTGTTCACAGCTTACAGACCAAGGTACTGATGTAATCAATGCAAATTTAACAGTTTTATTCCACTCCTGCCCCAAGATGCTCCCCTTAAACACTTGGTTTAATTAAGAAGTAAATGTTCCAAATTTTCACCTCACCAAGCCTAATGCAAATACCTAGTAAAGTCAGCAAGCACAACTAAGAGACTTTTAGTCCTGTCCTAGCAGATGTTAGCAAGACCAGAGTCATCTCCTTGAAATGACAGGTTAGACAACTGCAATAAACCCTGGCCCACCTTGTCATCCTGCTACCTTAAATGCACACACTCCTGCAGAAGATACACACCATATTACACCCCAATCACAGTAATGAAAGACAGAAGGAGTTTAACACTTACATATATTCTTATAGCATTTTTATCATTTGTAAGTGTCGTGGTTTAAGCCTCACACAGGCTAACAACTCACCCAGTTCGTTCACTCACTCCCTCCCCCTCTTTCTTCCCCCAGTCCCCGGGGGGATGGGGAGGAGAATCAAAAGAATGCAACTAAATACTCGCCCATACTGTCCCACACACTCTGCCACTCATGACTGTCCAGCCTTGGGGAAAATCTCTTGGTCATCCTACATTGCAGTCTAACCCCAGACAAGGCCCACACCCCTCTCTGCTTAACTCTCGGGACCAGATGAAATGGTTGTGGGTAAAACACACTCTGTATGCGTATTCTATTTCATAAGAAACTCTTGTGAAACTTAGAAACTTAGAAAACAAAGTAATTTATTGATTGCTCCATATGTAACTCATCCAATCTTGCATGGCCAATTCTTTTACTGAATGCCCCGTTCCCTCTTTAATACCATTCCATGACCCTGCTAGGCATACAGCTCCCTCCACCCAAAATATATTTCTTTAATTAAAATATTAGAGCTTTTGTAGCCACCTTTGTCCCTTAATTTCTTCGAATATATTTTTTTCTTTTTCTGAATTTCTTCATCTCCTTTCAGTGTCTTGCCCTGTCTCCTCTTTCTCCTTTTTTTTCTTTCCCTTCTTTTCCCATGCTTTTTGTACCAACAAAGAAAGACAACTTCTAACAAACACAATCTAAAGCTACACAGCTCAAAGGATGCTGCCAGCGTCAGTCGGGTACTTGCACACAAAACAGTAAGTCTTCTGCCCCTTCCTCAGAGATGAGAAAAAGATTTATTTCTTTTTTCATAAAGGAAAGAAATAAACCATATCCCATTTCCAGCACAGACTGGAAAAAACACAATCAGGAGTAGATGTCAGCACAAGATAATGTAGTCAGGGTAGGTAACACTGGAAAAAAAATTGCCTATGGAAAGATTCTGGAGTCAGTGAAAATGTTTAAAACCAGGTTAAAGAAACATCTGTCAGGCAGCAGATATAGTAGGTATACCTAAGATCGTGGGACAAGATGACTTTCTGAAATCCTTCAAGCTTTACTTTTCTCTGAATTTAACAGGGCTGTGTAACCAAGTTAGTAACTTAATGCTAAACTGCACTTTGCAGTTTAGCACTGAATATGATGGTCATTAGAAGTAATTTCACTGAAATACTACGTACAAAGAAGTCTTTATACGAGGTGGGAGAGGAAAGGAGGTACAAAAAAAAAAAATCCCTGATAAAAAGATCCCCAATCCAAACAATTTTAAAAGATAAGATACCTTCTATTTTGAGAAGAGCACACAGGTCATCTCTGGAAAGAAAAGTTTCAGATTATCCAGGTAAAAGAAAAACACCATCCTTATCTGAATTCTCTTCTCAATTTGTGAAACAGATTGTAACAGAAAACTTGAAGAGCCATGACAGTTTAATCCAAATAAGACTATACAGAATAACACTGTCTTGTAAACATTGATATTTCATAAGAGAAGTTGAAACAAATGTGAAACTCAGGAGCATAAACTGTAAGCATTAGCTGCAGCTGTTGCATCCATTCCAGGTATGGATAAATGAAGAAGCTGCTATAGGAAAGAGTTTATCCAGCCTCAGTGGTGCAGCGTGCACATTCTCACCCCTCAGGAAATACAAAAAAAATTCACATTCTTTCCTCTCAGGCAACTCCAAATCACACTGCATTTGCAAGGTCACCTGAAGTTTGGTGTTAGGTGCATACAAATGCAAAGCACATCACAAGCTAGTTTATCTTGTAAAAATTTGTCTGAGCATCTGTATCTCCTTTAAAAGCACAAGATTCTAAATTCAACTTTAGATATGTTTGCTTACAAATTATTATGATTTAAAACAGTGATGGCATGATTCAGTTATTTTCACATTTTTCTCTAATAGCTCTAGTTTAAAATAACATGAGTTAGCATACATTGTAAACTCAGGTCTCTCAACTGTAAATTAAGCTACTTGGACTTCTCCTCCTATTAAGATCTCACCAAAGCAAAGACACTAGCAGTATGGTGACTGCAAATTGCTGTAGCTACAGAAGGAGAATCTTTTCCACTCCTACTTCTTTTCCCTTTGTGTTTTCCCAGTTTAGAAGCATGAGTAACATTTTTGTTATTTTATATGCAGACCAGTTCAAACACAGTTTCAAAGCCTTTTTCCCCTACGGTATGCTGCTGGTGTGAATTTTCAAGCTGTCTGTGTGGCCTTCACGGAAACTACTTTCAGAACACAGAGTCAGACTCAGCCTCATTGAATCATGAAGTCATAGCTTTAAAGACTAGTTCATGAGCCATTAAGTAGCACATTACACAACCAGATCAATAATGACAAGATAAAAATCTGACCATTTGATTAAAAGAGGATCAGCCTCCTTGCTGCCTGTGACCTAGTCATTCAGGGACCCTGATTTAATAAACACTGAATGAAACTCACATTGCATCTGCACTAAACATTTCTAAAAAATCTTATGCAAAATGACTAAAACTTGGAAAAAATGAAGTCTTTTTCTGATACAAAATCACTCCAAAATTCCCCATTTGAATAGTAATTTAAATCTCACCGAATAGATTTTACTCTATTAAGTATAGCTTCAGGACTATAATCAGAAGACAAAGAAGAATCCCTTAATGCTCCCCAAACTTTGAATCCAGGATTTAAACACACTACAATGTGTAACCAGATCATCTCATGTTTTTCTTTCCTCAACTGCTGTAAGATCCCTGGTGAGATGATGGCTGATGACAGATGACAGAGCTTGGTGTCTCAACCAACTGCCCCAAAAGACCTGAAATCAAAAAAATACTATGAGTGTCTTAATTATTTCTAACTCCTGCATCAGAAAAATCAGAGGCTTTGGCAATGTTTTAAGCTCAAGAATTCTTTTAACAAATTCAATACAGCAGACAAGCTTACGTGTTTGGGAAGCAATATAACATATGTATTTTACATATGCAAATTAAAAACTTAATACACAAGTTTCCTTTTAAAGTAGCCTTGAAAGGCTATCTTTATCAGTCCCCATGAGCCTTACTTGAGCAATGACTGTGCGGTTGATGTGCTTCTCAAAACTGAGTTGATACCTTTAGTGATGTTCCAAATCATGTGGCTTCAAAAAAAAAGTACCAGTGTAATCCTTCAGAAGTCTAGAAGTTTTAGATTTGCAATTTAGCGTGACCTCTGTCAAAGTTCATGAGGTCTCCATCTGTGTGTGAGTAACTGCGAGACTACAGAAATATGGACCCCTAGAGCAGCTTGCTCCTGACTACCTGCTGCTTCCAAAACACTGGCCAGACATTAGCCCTGCACTCTCACAGGATCAAACAGAGGCTAACAGGCAGTGCTTATTTCATGCAAAGTTAGACACTAAACTGAAGTATATTGTATTTATGTTGCAGTGGTTTTCAGGGAATTTTTCTTTTTCTTCATCAGTTCTGCAGCCTGCCAGGAACAAAATCACATTTGTTAACCTGACCAACCATGACATTTCCAACAAACAAACAAAATCCTAAACTATATCAATTTATTTCCCCTCCAGAATACAAAATTTCACTTCAGCATCATTTTGTTTTCCACACTGTTAAGACTGACGCAGAATTGCAGTTATATTCTTCTTTCCTCTAAGTCAAAATATAATAGAAAATGATAATCAATGTTCCTTGTACTCTTGTTTTTTCATTTCACTTAGCTATATTTTTCATACAATATTACATCAGTAGAAGCTAAATTTAAGATATACTTCTTAGATTTCAATTTTTGCACAATATTTTCCAGAATATATTTGTAATAGACAGCAGACTAGCATTTAACTTCTGAATATCTAATAAAATGTAAAAATTTATATATTTGCATGTTTTATATATAACAAACATGTATTCTTGAGGTTTAATTAATTTTCCAGTTAAATTGTGTGGTTATTGCCTAATGAATCTATAAGCACACTAAATAGTAACTTTTTTCACCAGAGCTGATTAGTTAACCACTAAAATAAATTAAAGAGAAATAAATTACTCCCCATACTACCTGTCTCTATCTTGCCTCCTTCCCTCTGCCTTAAAACCTTGTTAAATATATCAGATCTTTCATTAACTTACAAACTGTAGCCTAACTCCTATCCTGTCTTCCCAAGAAAACACAAAGAAAAAAAAAAAAGGACAATGAAATTAAGCTTATATAAAACAAATATTTTATTGCAGGTTTTGTGAACAGGATACCACACATTTTTACTCACTAAAAATCAGAACTTGGAATGCCAAGGCATAAAACCATAGGCAATGTTTTCACTATAAATATTTACTGACACTAAACATATTCAGTGTTGATTAGCCTTTTTACAGTATTAAGCTTCTGTCATCTTGACGTCTGCAAACACAAATCTGCATTTATCCATGTAAACTTAATTGGAGTCCTACATGCCTCTCTGTAGATAAGCAGATGAATAGACTTAACTTGCTGATAATTTCAAATTGTGCTAAGTGGAATAGAAAGAACTTTATTTGCGTGCTTACTGATTGCAAAAACATGTGGAGTACAGTACTAGAGGCTTCTCTTTTTTAAAAGACAGCAAAGGTAAATTATCACCAATCAACTTAAATGCTGAATAAGAATAAATGTTATGAAATTTAGGAGACATCCCAGTTAATTTCTCTAACCAAAACCATAACAATATTAACTAAGCTCTGCACTAAGCATTATGAAACACTGGTTATGTAACTCCCCACTTAAAACCAGAACATCATCATATATTTGCACAAACTATAAAAACACCACTTAACACATGAACTTTTCAAGGTCTATAATTACTACCCAGCTAGCCTCTATGTTAGCAATTCCAAAGTTGTCATAATATTCCCTAAAACCCTCAACATTCAGCTTTTTGTCTTTCAAAGCTTGTGTTTTGCTTCAATTCCTTTCAGAACAGGCTATCTGCATACAAAGTCCCATCCCCAAAACAAGAAAAAAGGCTTTTTTAGCTTTGTGATTTTAATACACAAACATCCACATAAAGTTCTAAATGGGACCAGTACACCACTGACCCTCAGAGCTGAACGTGTATTTCAATTAAAACATTAATTCTCTTAGATATTTAAGTCTGGAGCTCACAGAACTCATAGACCAGAATAAAGTGGGAAAGAGAAGTGTGTGTGGTGAAATAGATAATCTATGGTAGCATCCTACTGAAAAAAATCACTAATTCAAACTGAAACTGCATTATGTATCGCATATACTTCTAAACCTCTCAATAAGATTAAGCAGTCCATTATTCAAACATGTAAGAATGTGTGAATCAGTAGAATAATTGGAAGCAGAAGTTAAGCAGGATTTGTCAAGAACAAGTGAAAGAAAATGGATGGCCATCCTGCCATCACCCTCTCCTCAGCCACCCCTTTACTCTAAAGAAGGGGAACAGAACACCAAGACAACATTATATCTGAGGGGCATAACTAGAAATAACAGCATTTGTCTTTCAATGCCTCCTCAACTGCCACAACTCCCTTAATTAAAAAATAAATTAAAAAAAAACACTCCTCTGATAAAAAAAAAAGTACCTTATTTCCCCTCTCCTGCATCAATAATGTTGCCTTTATCTTTTACCTATCTTCAATTGCCCTTCCCTCTTTCCCCTCCATAGCATAGCAGTCTACAACCCTTCCTAAACCACCCACCCTAATGTTCCACTGACAAGCTGCCATTCCCACTCTGCCCTGTGACTCGCCTAAGAAGAAGAGGAGAAACAGGAGGAGATTCCTCTCTCATGCCAGCATCTGTGCTCCAAGCCGGTGCTATCAAGCATCCTGCAGTGGTCTCTTCCAGTGGTTTTGAACCAAGTTTGTTGCTTCCCCTTCTCCAATTTCAGGTTCCACACTGACACACTTGGGAACCTGCTGGCCCCTCTTGCAAAGGGTGAGAGAACGCAAGAGTTTCACACAACTCCCAGTCCCTGTTACTTTTGCAACACAAATGGGAGAATCCACAGTTCAGTTGTACGACCTGTTGCAGCACTTTTTTAAAGCACAACTAGGAAAACGAGGCCTGCTTCATGCCTTTTTTTAAGAACAAACAGACACTATATGCTGACTTTGCAGGAAAACTGGCTTATACACAAAGACAGTTTTGCTCACAGTATCAATGAGTGCACTTGGGATCTGTGCAATACCTGCATAGGATCAGAGCACAGGAGAGTGTAACACAAGTATCACTGCCACTGAGAATTATCTTCAAAATTAATACATAAAAGACAAAATCATTCAGTAATTCAGGATTTAACTGAAGTTTATTGTGAAAACCTTCATGCCTGAAAATTAATTTCTTTGAAATATATGATAAAGTACTAAAAATGAAGGGGGTGGGGTGGGGGGGTGTTTGTTGGGTGCTTAAACTTGGTAAGCCAAGGCCTTCTCCACAACACTAAGCACAGCAGTGTTTTTTCTCTCAATTAGTGTGTTTACAGTTGCAAAAAAACGACAACAGGTTCTGCTGCCACTCTTCTGACAGGTTTCCATTCATATCGTGGAGTGAATTTCTATATTCCCTTTTCCCTCAAACATTCATCAGTTACCACTTTTCTGTTTTCTATTCCATGCTTGCTCTTTTACCCCATGCTAGAAGATTCTCACCACAACAATTGGTGGCTCCCTCCTTTCCACCTCATTTCTACTCCTCCTTGCTCTATCTGCCGCTTACTCTTTCCTCAGGTGCTCCTATTTCCACTCTTCTTTCTCCCAAATAGTCTACTACATTCCTCTCTCCCCATGGCAAGTGGGATCTCGACAGAGAACAGATGACTTTACACAAAGACTGTTAATTTCATGTTACTGCTTTATATATGAATCAGTAGGGAAGATAAAAAGCAGAGGTCAAAGGAAAGATTACAGGAATCTCTGAACTCAAGGATATGAACTATCTGCCCAATCAGACCTCTGGTGAACTGATACTAAGTCCTACTTGCTGCATAAATATGTCTATTTCTTTTACTTAAATAAAAACAATTTCCATATATATTTTTCCAGAACTTCACATTAGGTTTTATACATGCCTTTAAATGAACAGATTATCCAGCAGCACAAATTAGACTACAAATACATGTTAAAATCTTAGAGAAACTGAGAAAAAAGAAATCACACCATGTCATGTTTACACATGAAGTAAACAAACTGAGAGGTGTTCTTTCAATATCTTATTTCTGTTGTTCAAATTAAACAGAAAACCCAAAACCTTAAGTTTCTGAAGAAAAGTGGCATAAAACAAAAGAATAATGAAATATGGACAACAGCCCATGCTCACAGGAAATAATTCATGCCTCATCCCAATGAGTAACAGTGCCTCTATGCTTGACCAAAGTCTTGAACTTTTCAGTATTCACAAATTCTCCAGTAACCACTGGATAAAACTAAATGTGTATCTGCTTGAGACAAATCCAGGTTAGATTCTGAACATTAATCATCCCTAAAATACACTGGAAGACCCATGAATAAAAATGTTACCTAACTAGAGTTTTCCTCATTCAGAAGTCTCAACTGAGATTTTTAATTCAGATCAGTTCTCAATGGAGGAGCCAGTTCCTATCAGAATAATTTAAGACTGTAAAGGAGCTCAAGAGATCATTTAATCCAATCCACCACTCAAAGTACTATCCTAGACTTTCATCTGCTCCCATTAATTAACAGTGGAGATACCACACAGGAAATAAGTTGCAGATTTCATTCCCATGACCACAATGAATATATCTTCACTTAGTCACATTGTTAGCATCTACCAACGAACAGGTTGTACAATTTCTTATTTCAAGTCGTCATCAGCCCAAACTGTAATAAGGGATTAAGGCAATAGGTATATCCAGATATATAGATATAAAATATCCAGAGCATAGCACTGATGTAAATATCACAACTGGATTTACCCAGCATTTATAATTAAGTTACTGCTACTACAGGCACTATAAGATGCAGTCTTACTCTAATTTCACATAAGTCTGCTTTCTTTGCAAATATCAGGTTTGGGTTTTTGGTTTTTTAAATGTAATTAATTTAGTTTTCTTTGTGATGTTGTCAAGAAGATTTGATTGGTAGGGACAGCTGAATCACAGATTCAAGGCTAGGTACTTTCCGGTCCTATAAAACAATTCAATAGGCAGTAATCTGAGGACATTCCCTGTAAGTGGAATGGAGTTGAAAGGGTATGGGGGAGCTCTTGGATATCCTAAAGGCACAGCAGCAGAAATCTTATGTCAGCTCATACAGCCAGTAGACAAGGAGCAGCAGAGTAAAGTCCTTGCACTTCATGCTGTCAGCATGCCTCAACCCAGCCTGGATGACTTACCTCCTGGAGGGTCCATGAGCCTCTTCAGTCCCTGGATTCTCGGGTGGGACTGCCATGAATGACACTATATGCTGGCATTTGTTCCAAGAGGACATTTGTCTTCTAGGAACTGGATAAAGACCACTGATTTCACGCAGGTCAGCAAGCAACCATCAAAATATTAGTGACTAAAAGTCCTTACCAACTTTTGCCTGCTTTGAACTGGTGACACAGAAGTGATGGGAAAGACTCCATCTTCCATTAGCAGTCCCTAAGCTACCCATTAGATGGTCCTTGACCTGTTACTCAGTCACCCCATCCCATTCCCACCCTATGTGAGTGAAAGACCATTTTTGTTTACAGAAATGTTGCAATTCTTGGCAATGTAAACCTAAATTCTCACAGTGTATATTGTCAGTACAATTCACACTGAATTCAACTGGTATTGCTTAGCTAAAATGCTTTGTAACACAGAAAAGACTTGTTCTTCACAGAGGAAAACATGCTGTCCCTAAACCACAAAGCAAACAAAAAAAAGCTGCCTCTGTGGAAACTGGGGGGAGGGTGACAACGGTGCTCAGAAATAGGAATATGGAGCACACTATGCAGGAACACTATGGTGATCTCTAAATAGTTATGTACAGGTTCACTATTCAAATATAAAAACAAGTAACTACAGCACTAGGTAAAAACTATTCTGTATGTTTTACTACTGATAACTCAGTTACAGAGAAGATTCATGTGATGCACTTTCATATAAGGTCAAGCTGGTTTTACTGTTTTAGAAAATGCCCAACATTTTAAAGCAAATATACAGAATTGTTTTACAAAGAAAGTGCATTAAATTTCTTTGATTTTCGTGATGTTTTATTATTTTTGTTCATTTAGATACCAATATCACTTCTTCATCACCTGTTAAGTTTACTTGGACTTATTAGAGACAATTCCTCTGAACAAGGAGAAGTTTTACATGTACCAATGCAGTTTGGAACATAATGGATAGAACAGCTCCTACAAAAAACCCTATAAAGTATCGTTCACGCGAGGCAAAAGAAGGGATACTTTAATATACATGGATGTTCCATTTGAAATAAACTCTGAGAAGAAATTAAGCACTATATAAAACTAAACAAAAAATCCTGTTCATTTTCAAATGGAAACCACTGAACACAACTAAAAATATGTTCTGGAAATTCAGCTACTTTTGAAACCAGTGGTAAATTAAAAATTGCCCTCCGAAATACTTTGAAAAAAAAATTTATTTCTTCCTGTAGTTCATTTGCTGTTACCTCTTTGAATGCTTTTCATGGATTGAGAGCTTTTTAACAGGTAGATGTACTACAAATGTATTACGTATGAACACTAAAATGCATACATGTAAACTAATAAAAAACTGTAAAAATATCAAGACTGCAAATCACTAGGTTTCAGATGTGAGGTGTTATATACCTGGTAGGTATTTATGGATCTGTTTAACTGTTATTAGATCCATACACATCTGTGTAAAACACCTAAGACCAAATGATCAGATTCCATCTTGTATTATAGCACACAAAATAAAAGATGATGCTCCACACACAATTCCAGCGCTCTCATTAAACACAATCCTTCCAGCATCATTTTGAGTCCAGAGACTGTCTCCATTAAAAAAAACAACAATAAAATCCCCAAAAAATCCTACATCACATCAGTCTAGCTATAGCAATATAAATTCCTTTCATATAAATTTACTCTGCTGTTATACAGCAGGGGTTTATATCAGCACATTGTACTGCAGTAGCCTAGTGGCTGGAGTTGCACTAGTATACATCCTCTTCAGAGTTAGCAAGTTATTTATAGTGGCTAATCCTATGACCTGTCTAGCTACACTGTGGTAGAGGGATGCTCATTTTCCCCTAGACAAATCTTTCAAGTCTGACATGGCATCTGTAGAATTCAGCAGACATCACTAAAACCAAACCAAGTTTCACAGAAACACTCATATGATTGTCTACTATATGATGTCTCTCCTGCCCCTTCTCCCATCCATTCAAGGGAGGAATTAAGTGTTCCAAGTCTTCCTCCCATCTGAGACCATGGAACAACCTGTCCAGCAAACCAAAGAAAGAACAAAGCAAATCCTCCAACAGTTGCATTCCCACCTACCCTGTATCTTCAAGTATACTAACTAGTAAGGAAAAAAATAACTCCTCCAAACATCCACAGAGTTAAGACGCAAAATAAAGATTTTTGCTACATTACGGTTCCTTTCTCTAATCACCTCCATAAAAAGAATTAAGAAATCCAGGTTTTCCCTCATCCTCCCTTTTCCAAGTTTTAAGCTTGGAGGCTTAAACCACGACACCTCTCCTATCCAGTTGTCCTTCCTATTTTCCATAACACACAGAGGATAATCTAAAGATTTCACCCACACAAACCATGACTTCCCTCTCTAAAATTTAGAAGAAGTTAAAACGGTCACAGCTGATTCACCCTTGCTGCTTGGAAAGGCTGGAAGAAGAGCCGCTTCTCCTAGGCAGTCAGTCAGCAAGAGCTGAACCACATTCTGATCATCAGCCTGTGTCTGAATTTGCCCAAACCAAACAGTTACTTTGAAAGTAAGAAAAATATATATACATAATCAGAATTGTTGAGGTTGAGAAAGACCTTTAAGATCATAAAATCTAACCATTTATCTAAAACTGTCAAGTCCACCAATAAACTGTCACCATAAAAACATAAGCACCACATCAACACATCTTTTAAATACCTCTATATAACCAAAACCTGCATTGTGATATTATTTGTCCACTATCAATATATTAAACTGCTATAAAATGGCAATTATTTTCAGAATTCTAAATTCCTTGCAATGCAGTGGCCTTTTTTTTCCCTCTACAACATGATAAACAAATGCTATCATTCTGTGAAAACTCTTTATGAGTTTAAGGAAATAATTAAAATATTTATCTCATAATATTCAAATAAAAATGATGAAGAAAAAAAAATGAAGTCTCTTTAGATTTGATGTATCTTCTCAGCTTAATTAACACAAGCTTTTCCTGGTTTAATTTGCACTTAAGAAGCGGGAACTTTACTCAATTTGCTAATTACTACATTTTCAAGCTGTTTTCTTGAAATAGATGGCAGCCTACCACACTGGGAACCCAAATTTCTATAGTTACCTCGAATTACGTAATTGTCCAAAGCCTCTTCCATTCTTTTCAATGCTTCAGCTCTATTAGAGCCATAGGTAATCAGCTAAAAAAGGAAAAAAAGTACTTAATTTACACAGAAATGAGACAGTTTGTCTCTAGATTTTGAATAGCATTTAAAACAAAAATGGTTTGCAAAACTTGCAGTCACAGAAACATTTCTTGCACATTACTCTATCTGTTCTTCAGAGGCACTCTAAAACATCCGGAAAAAAAAAAAAACTAAGATCTCTTAACCCATTCAATGAAAGAAGGCAAATCACTTTTCCTTCATAAAACTTCCAAGCATTTAAACAAGCTCTCTCTTCATCTTTAGGCATACAGAAAATCAGAGCAGAGGTTCAATATCTAGTTGATTCTCCTCACTCATAATGACCAACCAACTTCTAAGATTTAAGTGTGAATATTGACAACTGAATTCTGACTATAATGTCATATCTTGATTTTACCAATACGTTACTGATTAATAATAACTAATACTAATAGACATTATCAGCCATTTCTTTCACTGCTTCTTTTTCATAGAATTGGTTGGATTGGAAGGGACTTTAAAGATCATCCACTTCCAACCCTCCGGCATGGGTAGGGATGCCTTACACCAGATGAGGGTGGCCAAAGCCCCATCCAGCCTGGCCTTGAATACTGCCATGGATGGCGCATCCACAGCTTCTCTGGACAATTTCTTCAGAGTAGCTAATCTAAATCTACCACCTTTTAGCTTAAAGCCATTCCCTGCTGTGCTATCACTACTTGCCCTTGTAAAACGTCCCTCTCCAGATTTCTTGTAGGCCCCCCTTTAGGTACTGGAAGGCTGCTAGAAGGTCTGCCCAGAGCCTTCTCTTCTCTGGGCTGAACAGCCCCAGCTCTCTCAGCCTGCCTCCATAGCAGAGATGCTCCAACCCTCTGATCATCTTCATGGCCCTCCTCTGAACTCACTCCAACAGGTCCATGTCCCTCTTGTGTTGGGGGACCCAGAGCCAAAAACAGCACTACAGGTGGGGTCTCACAAGAGTGGAGGTGGAGAATCCCCTCCATCAGCCTGCAGGTTATGCTCCTTTTGATGCAGCCCAGTATATGGTTGGCTTTCTGGGTGACAAGCACACATATCCAGGTCATGCTGAACTTCCCCTCCAGCAAACAGCCCCAAGTCTTTCTCCTCAGGGCTGCTTTCAATTCATTCTATGCTCAGCCTATATTTATGCTTGGGATTACCCAACACTTTTGGAAGCCAGAATTAATGAAATTTTAGTTCTGGCTAGGTTACATTAAAAACGGAGAGACGGGCAGCACGTAAGTTTGAAAGTAATAGCTTCTGTTTATATCAGAATCTTTTCAATAATCAGAAACTGCAAGACAGTTACAGTGTCAAAAGATTATGTAGAAAAAAAAAAAATGTTGAGAACTGACACTAAATTTCCTCTAGCTCCAATCTTCCTTCACTTCTTTCGTATTCCCGAGGCATGTTATCCCTAGCACCTTTAAAATACTGATTTACCAATCCTTTAATATACTCTCCCTCATTTAAAAGAACCATTTACAGAATTAGTGTTTCATACCTGTAGAGTATTGAAAAATAATCATCAACTCACTTTTGAGATCATAGGATCATAAAAAATGCTGATATCGCTTCCTTGTTGTACGCCACTGTCAACACGTACCTTCAAAAAATAAGGAAAATTAATTATATATTGGAAAAAAATATTTCAACATGAGGATCAAATCTACCCGGCAGGCTTAAAACATAACACCCATAGAGCTTATCACACACATTTTTTCCCCTTGAAGAGCTAGAATAATTATTTGTTTTCACAGAAGCTTGGAGGGGGAAGGGGAGCTTTTTCCTCCACCAGGAAAAATACTTGCAAGTTATCCTCTCCTTTAAAAGAAACACAACTGCAATCTACACTTGATAGTCAAAATTCTCTTTTGTTCTCCCAGAATGTACAGTAACAGATTAAATTCGATCTAACAATTTAGGTCGTGTTACACACTCTGAACTTCAACTCTGAACACATCCAATTCCAATTCAATCCCTGTGATAAAATGCAATTGCAATTATTTTTCTGACTGACACCTGGGCACAAAGGATGCCCCTTATAATCACATCCTTTCTGCGTCTATATGTAATCACATCCCCTATGTTCTGCTACAGCCCTTCCAAGAGCTCCAGTAGGAATACAAGTAAGGAGCATTCAGCAGGAACTTTGGAGCTCTGCTTATCAGCTCCATAGGAATACTGATCCTGTGGTTTTCATGTCTGTAACACTTTCCTTCTCTGCCTCACCCTCTCAACTGTAAAACATTTTTTTTCTAATGCTGCTGTTCCCCTGAGGCTTTAATGTTTACACAGCTTTTTCCATGGCTTTGCTTTGTAAGGACACAGCCCCAATTAAAGCTCCGGTTCTGCAATATTCATGGAAAAAAATAACACAAGTTCAAAAATTTCTTTTGAAGAGGCTGATTGCTGTTAACCAGCCAACAAGTTAGTTAGTATATTGCTGATTCTTGTTTTCATCTCTCAGTTTGATTTCATCACTGTAGCAATGAGGTTAGCCATATAAAACTTTTCAAATGAGCAACTTCAGGGGAATAAATATTTATTAAATTGCTGCTTTTAAGCGCTGGAATCTGAAATATTTTTTAAAAACTAATCAAAATATCTGGAGAATGATAAATGCATTCTGGGGATCATAAGGATGGAGGGCTCTAATCAAAGCTGTTGAAGCAGCAGGGTTCTGATATACCGCATTGTAAAGGGGGTGGGAAAGAGGGTACTGGAATCTCGCTTAAAACTTTACCTGTGGGAAGGAACCTTAGTAATAAACAGCAGCTCATCTGTCTGCAGCAAGGCAGAAAAAGGTCAAAGCAACGGCTGTTAGGCCTTTAATATTTTAATTTAGGCAATTATCAAGGGACCACATGTAGAACCTCTTGTCTACAGAATCCACATGAGGGCATGATGATGACTTTATTATCTAAATGACATAAAAAGATACCCTAGCAGGTGTACTCACTTTCTTCAGTAAGAAACCCTGTCTGACTAGTTTTTCTGACATTACGCTATTTTTATTAAAAAAGAAATACTTATTCATATATTTGTATTTTTATATATTTGCATATTTATTATGTGTTCACATTTACCTGCACACCATATCTACTCACACATACAGATAAGTAGCCATTCTATAGCATTTTTATCACATCTTATCTGAATGTGCTTTACCTATGCTTAACTAAGCCTCCCCCTACTCATATCCGGTACATTTAACATTAGCTACTGATAAAAAGGTAGTTCAGACACATCATGTTTACAGAAAAAATATTCAGCATCTTTTGCAGCTCTCTTTCTTGTAACTGCTAAACCACTCTTCTTCCAAGGATACCTGCCTCTGTATAAGGTCAATACATACGTTCTCACATTCAAATCAGAAGGAATTCATTTATCTACTCAGTCCCAGATAAATCCCTTGCACATGACATCTTTTGTAATACTTGATAAATGCATATATAAGATGTGAAGGTATGACATATGTACTACACACATATATTTGTATTATACTTTGGCTTTTATCTCCAAAGTAGCAGGTATAAAGTGACTCAATACAAGTGTTCAGAGATGCTCTACATATGCGTACATGTGCATGTATTTATATACGTATATCATATTTTGACAAAGAAAAAAGCCCATGAAAGGTGCGTACTTCAGACCCACAGGAAGCAGGCTAGTCAGATGCTAATGTAAGGCTTCTGAGGCTACTGACTACATGCTCTATGATTCTGTTCATATGCAACATGCAAACATACCACTACACATTTACACTTGCTACTTTAAATTTA
Organism: Brotogeris chrysoptera; assembly: GCA_030323915.1. NCBI lineage: Eukaryota > Metazoa > Chordata > Aves > Psittaciformes > Psittacidae > Brotogeris > Brotogeris chrysoptera. Next base: position 28,974 of record JARCZZ010024061.1, on the reverse strand, counting down.
CATTTTTTCCTGTACAATATCCTAAAAACTGAAAAACTTACAGTAAGAATTTAAAATTCTTTTAAAACTACTGCTTAATTTCCTTTTTTTTTCTTTAAATCTGGACCCCTCTGGAAGTTTAATTTTCTTAAAAGAACTCAAGATGACTAAAAAAATGACAGTAGAAAAGAAATACATTTATCATCTTCAATTCTCCCCCTGGTGCTTACATTTTCAGAGCCTGGTAACAGTAGGTGATTTTATAAACTATATGGTGTGACAGAACTTAATGAATATTGGATGAAAAAGAAATCCTAATTCCACAGATACTCACTATAACATGACATATTTCCTTTCTTTTTCTCAGTATTTAAAATACCAAAGAAAGCAAGGGTTCAAGACCCTACTGGATCTTACAGCTCATCGGTATTACAGCCCAAACACTTTTACTGCTGCTGTAACTACCATTATGTATTATGACACCAGGACAACATTATACTGAAAAAATAAAAAAGCTTAAGAGCAGAAAAAAAAGCACAATCTATGTCACAGTCCTGCATTGACCTGTTAATGCATCGAATTCCACTTGCCAACAAATATAGGTTCTAGTCTTTCTCAATACTTTGCTGTATCAGAGTGTAAGTTTTCTCTTTCTGCTAAGAGTCATTGAAAGTCCAGACTGCTGATCATACTAGCAAGAAGCAATGCTGGAGCTCTTCAGATATGACAGTATATTTGCTATGTTGTATAAGAGCACTGAACATAAATGCTCACTATCACAATATAGGATTTTGCGGCCACCCATCTTAAGCTTCATTATCAAAGATGAAAAAAATTACGTATTCACAAGTACCACATTCTAAGCAAATTACAGACTACAGGACAAAAATATAGCCAGGATATTCCCATCTGCGGCTAAGAAAAAAACCCCTCGCATAGCCATGCACACCAGTTTCACCAGCTTGAGCAGCTGACAAACAGGCACAGGAAGACTAACTACCTAACTTGAGACACAGAGGAAATAAATTGAAAATGCATTGGGCAATATATTGCTCGTGAGCCAAAATTACTGTGACACACAATTCTCCACTACAGTTTTTTAAGCCAAACTGTTGACGTTTCTAAAATCTAAAATGCATAAATCAAAGACTATGGCACAATGGGCCTGTAATGCTGAACTTTTTTAGTCATATTAATTTTGTTCTTAGCAGCACGACATTCTCAGGAGACAAATTAAGTTTCACACTGGCAGAAAACATGTATTAAGACACCAAACTATGAGTGTCAACATAAAAATAGCTGTTCTATTTTTAATAGGACAATAGAAGTATATAGAAAGAGAACAGCCTAGACACTCCATATGAGCTCCTCAAAGCATTGCTCTGAAGCCTCCAGTGTAATTAAAATTTCTTTCTTTGGTACCACGATGGACCACGTGAAGCAATCAGGCATCTCCCACCCTTCATTTTCAATTCACCTCTCCCCCTAAGCACAACTCCCAGCCCACCCCGTCTACCTGACAAGTGACAGCCCAATCTGATTAAATGCTTGCAAGGGAGGGGACTCATGGGCCTCCATGACAGGCCAAAAGTGATCACCATGGAGATACATAATTACAGCTGTCAACGCGTCTACTGTCCTGCTGGCATCAATTTGATTGCTCTCAGCAATAATGATAGACAAAGCTTAGTGTGCACTCTCCTGCACCCAATCACTTTATCTATTCCGTGGTCCATTTAGCTGACATGCAACATTCACACAAGCAAATAACAGCAGTAAGCAGAACATTTAAGGCATTTTAATTGTTTTTTTCTTTCTATGGATGGCTCACAAGCGCAAATGTTATTACATAAAACTCCTGCTGTAGCATTAATTGAAGAAAGATTTGGTGGGACAAAGACTGTAGGGGGTATAGTTTGTCCATTATCACTTGTACTTTCAACAGGTCTCACATTTGGAAAATTGCAAATTGCAAAAACTTGCAAGGGCAAAATGTTTGACATCCTGTTAGCTATTACAACATGGTGAAAACTTCTAAGAGCCACTGGAGTATTCATTATAAATTCTTATTAAATACACTCTTTGTTTCATTGAAAAAAAAGTTTAGATACATCCAATGATACTTTTTTCCCTCATCTCCTCTTTAAGATCACATCATGCCTTTTAGATCTTCACAAATTTTTTTTCTGCTCTCAGGCTTTGAACACAGCATGAAGCCTTAAAGACCAGAAAGGGTCAGGTCCCTTCGGAAAGCACACGGGCAAAAACAATTTAAGAAGCGAAATAAATCATATATCCAATAACATCTCCACATTTGAGATTCCTCCTGTAATCTTTCACTATTTTTCCTGCAAGCAATCAGACTGAATAATCGTATTCACAGATGGTACAGCCTCATCATTCCACTAACTGACATAGTATCATGTATATGTGCACTTACGACTTAGACTACTTTGGTTTTACAGAAAGGCACTGTCCCTGTTCTTTACACATAGCAGAAAACACTGCTTGTTAAACAACTTTTCCATACAGTCAGGCTGTATCCTGAAACGTGTAATAATCGCTGTAGCAAATTTCCTCTTAAAGTCCACAAAGCTAAACGGAAAGCACTGGAAGTCTCTCACTGGTGTCCCCAGCTCTCTGTGCTTAAAGAGCTGACACAACACTTCACTGTACTTTCAAATCATGTGTTTGAAAAACTTAAGCTGGAAGTTATAGAATGTAACAAAGTATTTCAACATATAATGGTTTCCTGTTACACCAAATTTGAACATTTTAAACCCATTTTGGAAGTGTACATTTTTAAGTAGTTTTTCAGGTTTCACAAATAAGTATTGTCATGTCTTGTCCCATTCCCCCAGCAAGAAGGCGGAAAAAAGGCCTGATTTACAAAGCTGCCAAGTACTTATAGTCTTCATCTATAAAAGAGACACTCTGCATCCATGAACACCAGAACCGTTACTTACACTTGGCACTTGCAATGGCTCCTGATACTGAGATAGTTTACCAATGGATGGCAGGCCAAAAGATTTGTAGGGGTCCTGAAATAAAATTCAACATGAGAAAGCGTTAAGCTTTTACAGACACGGAGAAGATAACACTTAAAAGCTTAATGCCTAACAGAAACCACTGCTGGAATGACTTTGTTCTCTTCCCCAGAATTACTTGTGTTGAAGTACATTTCTTCATCCACCTACCCCTGTGACTCCAAATAAACAGCTGGAAGCATATAAATTCTCTTGAATCGAAGTCAAAAAGCAGAAAAAAGTGTTCGGCACACAGCTACAGTACACCACCAAAATATACAAAGATGACATTTCCAATTGCTACGTTGTGCCTTGGAAGAAGGATGGGCAAGTATTCAGAAGGGTGGAGTAAGAGATGAGAGTATAAGGAATAAAATTTTAGAGATAAAAAGAGAAGTTAGAAATTCAATTATCTTAAGAAACCAAACTGAGCTTTATGCCTATGAAATCTCCTACATAGTGCAATGCCAATATAAACTTAATAGGACAGCAAATAAATATATGGCCTACAGAATAATTAAATTCATGGCAAAGTAGATGGACCCAGCACTTATAAATGTGATAGAATCTAAACTGAACAGAAAAAAACCCTCCAAGCATTAGTTACTCCAGAGTAAATGCTACCCATGCTCAGAATAGCTTCCATGCCAATCACAGGGCAAATATTTATTATTTATCAGAATAGTCCATATAACTTGGAATCAGTATAGCAAGTTGAGGATTACATGCATAAAGAGAAAGAATAAAACCAACATAAAGTAAGATGCCCTTCATTACAAAAGCCACAATAGTTGAGAGGGGAAAAGATAGCTTGAGGTGCTGAATTATTTTGGAAAAACACTATTACCTAAAACATTCCTAAAACAAAATGAAGGAAGCTAGGCACAATTTTTAATTAATAAATCTTGGTTTTCATGCATCAAAAATGGCAGCAAAAAGACATTACCTTGAAATGTCTTAAACAGGCTTGAAACTGGCTCTTACATTTTAGGAAGTTTTTTTTAAGGTGAGCCAGTCATACCATAATTATAAAGTTTTGGAAAGTTTGTCCTATAAACTCTCGTTTCAGAAGACATGTAACTTGCTTTTTCAACAACCTATTTAAATGTTTTAATACAACAAAAATTCTGTAAGCCATTGAATTTTTACCTGTCTTCTTAAGTCAACAAGTTTCACATACGCAAGTTAAGAAACCTGGAAACTGTAGTTAACTGCAGCAAGTAGCTCCAGCACTGCATTGAACATGAACAGAACATATAGCAAATGTCCTTAGAAATAAACCTTTATTAACTTTTACCTTTGTTTTTATTTTGATTTCAGAAAAAGCTATGTTGAAATACACCTTGCATTTTTAATAAAAAAAAATAAAAATTCTACAATTCTACAAAATCTCATTAACCATTTGTGTTGCATACTCCTAAATTGTGACTTCCATATGATATTCCTTGACTTCACCTTGGCATCTATCTACACCTGGGGTATTATTACTCACAATTCAGCCATCCACCTCCCTCCCTGTTACCACTCATTTACCTCAGCATAAACTCGACATTCAACCGCCCAGCCGTTGATGGGAATATCAGCCTGTTTGTGCCTGAGAGGGTAACCCTTAGCAACACGGATCATTTCTTGGACTAAGTCCAGGCCGGTAATGCATTCTGTGACGGGATGTTCAACCTGCAAGGTCAAGAACTGTCAGTCAATAGGTAACAAAAAACAACAACAAAAAAATCCCTCTCCATAAACACAGATAAACAAGAAATTAGATCAGCCAAAGAACAGACAAAGAATACATCCCGGTCGTGGTCTTTTTCCCAAAAAAACTGACAAACATCAGCAAACACCATCTTTGCAGGGACATCCCAGAAAATAATTAGGAGATTACAATGACTAGAAGCAGCACACAAAAGGAAAACTAAACAGCGCACCTTAGGAGGGTTTGGAGGTTCCTAGGGGTTTGTTTTGGTTTCTTTTTTCATTTATTTTACAAATTCAAATGTACCTGGTGATGAGGAGTTAATTTTCATTTTTTCAGAAGCTTTTCCCATGCAATTTTGTTTTAAAAAGACTTGCACTGCAGCCATAAGTATATTTTAAAATCTCCAAGTAGCTGAAAATCAACCCATTCTGCTACACTTCACATGGCACATACAGGACCTGCTTATAATTTTCTATAGAACGAGCCTACCCTAAATCTCACCCATTCGCCTGCTTTCACTAACCTGTCCTGACAAGCAACCAGATTAGCGTAATCTTGCATCAGCGCAGTGTAGCAGAAATGAGCAGATGGAGTCTTCAATTTTTTTTCCCCCCCTCCAGACTTATCTGTTCAGTGCTTAGCATGCACAATAGCTGGGCTGGACCAGCAGAGTCACTCTGTACTCTCAGCAAATTGTTGCTAAGGGCCTTGGATGATGCTGCCATGGGAATACCCGTCGTTCAGGCTAAGCCGGCATGTGCGTACAAGCATGCACACATGTGCGCGCATATGCACATACACACACACGCTTTTTCCTTGAAATGGGGATCTAAATGGACATATTTATTAACTTTAAAAAGACCCTTTAACTAGGCAGAGTACGGCAAAAAAGCAAAGCAAAGACAGGAGGGTGCACCATACAGATCAAGTAAAAACCAGGCATGCTAAAAGCATCTTCTTCACACAGAGACATCTATTAGACTTTCCATATTGAAAATACAAGAGAACTGACACTTTATAATAAAAGTGTTTGTGTTCCAAGGGCTAAAACACCTCAAGAAAACGCACTTCACAATGGTTTCTCTATCATCAGATGTCACACTGTGTACATTTTGTGACACAGGAAAAGGTCAGTGACCAAATCACTTGTCTTTCTTCCTTCAAGTACACTAGGACTAGAATAATAGAACAATATTTAGTCACCAGTATAATCTTGTGGCTTATCAGAACAAGTAGTTGCTTTGGTCTTCAAGAAAAAAGCTTTGTAAAAATAAACAGATGGCATCCATAATTAGCCCTGTGTGTGCTGTGGGGTTTGTTTAGAGTTTCAACAACATTTTAAGACGTTTTGACATAATTTTAATGACAAATCATCACTGAAACAAGCACCTATTCTTTGAAGGATAAAAGTGACATTGAAATGGGAATTTGATTATACAGTTTAGGATGTACCTTTGGGATTCAACCTTGATTCTACCTAACACAAGATATTCTCCAGCATGTCAAGCTTAATAATAGTATTTCAAGAATCTATGGAACATCTTAGTGTCTATCCTGCAGTGTTAAATTGAAGCAATCCAATTTCTATTAAGACTTGAAGTTTCTATTAAAACTGCCTAAGTTACTTATCACACATTCATGTTTGGACAACAGAACTTATTGTCTTATTTTGGAATTCAACTTTTAAAAAATTACCTTTGAGTTTAGAACACATTTGGAATACTAACATTCCAGATAATTAAATTACAATATTCCTTTTTTTTTTCTTTTCATTACAAAGACATTTGCATTATTTAGTTATACTGTCATTTATCTTGGATAGCAATTGGCATTCCAGATACAATAGCTTCATTGTTGTTTTCAGCTTTATTGTTGATGATCAAAATAGGATGGAATGTTTCTGGAAAGAAAAATATTTTTGTTGTTTGGTTCTTACGACTCACAAACATTTATTTAATCCATTCTTCAGTGCAGATCTTTGACTTGGTCAATATTTTCTTCTGTTTCTTCAAAATACTCCCTTTGTGCCTGCACACAAACCAGCATTCAGAAAATATGACGAGGAAAATTTTTTGATGTTTTCCTGGGGCTGAGAAGTTGTTTTGCTTTCTTTCAGGACTGTGCTTCAGCAAGTGCTGTTTAGGCGCAATGCAGACAGTACCAATCATATCACTTATTTGGGGGTACCAAATACATTTTGAATGCATTTTGGTACACATTAAGACCACAAGATAACCAAAATGGGGTAGAGAAGAATTTTAACCTTGAAATCCTGGTTAACTTATTTGTAAATTTAACCTTTCAGGTGCATGAAATTGCAAATGTTTTCACCATTTTCTTTTGGCAAGGAGGGGGCAGAAGGGGTCAGTATTTTTAGCAATATACAGAATATGCTCTGGTGTACAGTGCAAAAGGGCTTTAATCAAGCAGTAATGCCATAACCTGGTCAAACGAGCACTCTGAAAGGGGGTTTTGGAGGTACAAGAATCCACCCAACAGAGAGATACATGCAGGATCTGAAATTTAAGCTCTAACCTTTTCCAAAGCAAGGAAGGACAGGAGTAGGAAAAGTGAAATGATTAGACCCCCTCTTCTCCCTTCCCTCCCCCCCAAAAAACCCACAGACATCATCATCCCCTACTTACAAAAGCCCTACAATAACTGTTTCAGCTATTTGACTAATGTAATTGTAATTTTTTTTTAATTACTATTAAAAGCTAGGCTTTAAACACTTTTCTCTTTTACTTTTCAGCCTTCTACTTCAGGTGTCGTCTTGTTTTGCCTGCCTGATGTATTTTCTTCTACTAACTTTATGCTGTAGTTCTTCTCAATCAGCAGCCTTTACTTGCCATTTTATAGATGCTAAGTCAAGGACTGAATTTTTAGAGATGAATGCAAGTACGCTCACAGAGCTGAATCCCTCCCAATTGATCAACACCTCAATGTTGTAGTCAACTGACTACAGCCATACTCAATTTTGTAGTCAGCTGATCCAAGATCTTGCCAATGAAGCCCTAGTCAATAAGGTAAGAGCCAATGTTTGTATGGTCACGAGATAGTGGGTAAATTCACACATTTATATCTGTCCTTAACACAAAAGGCAAAACCAGACATGTCTGCAGCAAGCAATCTAAGGATTATAGCTATATCATCAAGGCAGCTGTATCTTATTCCCAACAGGTCAAGCAGAAAAATTGATCAGCAATACCTCTCAATTAGTTAGCTGCCAAAAGTATCGCCTTTACTACCAGTTCCTTTACTTATACCAAAGTCTGGTCATACACAATTTAGAACGAGCCATCATTTCAAGGCACTTAAATACGATACGCATCACCTTTAAAAAGTCTTACTCCCCATCTTCTGTGGTACACACACACCTCTTCCCCTAAAAAATGCCACTTATATTCCTGCTTTCAAGTCTACAAAGCCACACCCGTTATAGCTAGCAATATCCATGCATGGTAAAAGGAAAGTGCTGCTCCTTCATATGGGATCTGCTCTTCTACAGACAGCTCACAGCCGTTAGTTTCCCTGTGAGCATTAAAAGTGGTTTTGCTTCCCTAACCTCTTCCAGTTTGTACAGCAGGAGACACTAGTGGCAAAGCCTGTAAGAAAATAATAACTAATAATACATGGTGAAGCAGGTACAAAAGAGCTAGGGGAACCTGCCAACATCGCAGTCCAGTTAGTATCCATGCCCAAAACGGCATGGAGAAGCTGCTAGTTCTCATGTTCTCTGACTGCCAATACTCTTAAAACTTTACCATACCAGGGTTCATCCACAGCTACAAAAACAGTCATGCAGTTTTTATGAACAGTTGGAGATAAGAGTTAAATTAGCAGTGACTGCTCCCCTTATATTCAGGGGAATAATTTCAGGACACATTTTTCCCAAGACCATCAAGGTACTCAGATCTAATAGCAAATACTTTTGGATACTCTCACAAATCGCTCTCTTGCCCCTGTGTGCATACGGCATCAAGTTACTCACGATTTGGAGCATTCAAGCAGACTACAGTGGCCAAGAAAATCTAAATTTCAGTAGACTTAAAACTATAGCCTGTGTCACTCCTACTACTGTAAGTCCCTAGTTGGTGTCAGATACTCCTTTACATTCAGATAAATAATCTCAAAACTAACTTTCAACATACACCTCAGTTTCCAGGAAACATGATTCACCTGGAGCCCCACAGGCTTTTCTGCGGCAGCCAAATCCAGTATCAATTGACCCAAACCCACCAACTTACAGATGCTCCTCAACCCCCTTAATTCCAGTAAGTCTGGTTTCTATTTCGGAGAACTGAACAGCCACAGAGGCGCACACATGTTCTGCTCTTCAGGCATGCCAGCTTCCTGACTACTATAAGCAGGAGCACTCTGGGGTCACATCTTCTTTCTGCAAAAGACTTCATGTGTATATGGGGTTTGGGAGCACACAGGAAAAACAGCTTTTCAGAAAGGCTGCTGGAGAACAGACAACGGTTGGAATAATGCACAGAACGAACAGACAGCACACAGGAATACATAACAGGCAATCTCTTGTGCTGTCCTTTTCCACAGACATAGCAAGCCATACCAGTTGCTGTCTATTTTCTTATTTATCAGTGCGTGATCAAAGAACTGAGTTCAACCAGAACTACAAAAACTTTCCATCAACTAAGATGCTCGGACAGACTTCTTCTGTTGTTTCCTCTGTAAGATGCTATAGAAATAAAGATTAATGTACAGATATTTGGTACCAACTAATTTTTTAATCATAGTATATAATAACTCTGAAAAGAAATATAATCTACTTCCTCATAGGAATTTATCTTCCAATGATCATTAATTTAGTTTTCTCAATTTTAATTAGCAAGGATTTTTTATCGTACTGGATGGACGCAGGTAAGAAAACACTTACATAGCCTATGAACACTGAATCTGTCTCCTCTGCCTTAAACGAACAGCACACACTTGATATCAACAAATGGTCTAGCTCACAATTTCAACATAACTTTCTCAATAAACACAGTTCAAAAAAAACCCTCACAATTCAGTAATTCTACATAATTTCGCTCTCACTACATATTCCACAATATAAATAAATTTGTACCCACAAGACCTACACTGTCTTTCCTAAAGATGCAATCCCTGCTTTCACTGTATTTAGCAGCAGTATTAAAGCCCTCTCAGAGTACTTCGTTCAAGATGGCTCTGGTCACACTGCAGCCAATTTTGGTTTGCTTTACATCAAACCCACCGAAGGAAAGAAACTAATGTGCCCTTTGAAGAACAATCTTTTGTTCCTCTACTTACTAAAAATGGAGGGGAGCCTCCTTTTTCTCTACTTTTTAAATAGTTTTTTATGATAGTAATGTGGTAACATCGTCTCTAAGATATCACTCTATGCCCTGGCAGCACCATTAATGGCATTTTTCAGATTCAATGACTTACACAAACAATGTTGTTCTCTTCTGTCAACAACAATTAGCAATGCTTTTCTGTAGTTCTTTTGGGAAGCCTGAAAAGCGGACAACCAGTAGCTACATAATGGAAGTTGCATTAGGAGGCAAGAATGTGGCAAAAATCTGGTTAACTGTTGTCGGCTGACTCACTTGTGTGAAGAAGTGTTGTTTGGCAGCAAAATCACCTTTTCTTTCGGTTCTAAAAATGGCCATGAACAGCTGGTATAAACTGTGTGCAGAATGGATTCTGGTGGGCTTAGGGGACTGGTAATGGGATAAGAGACCTTTCACCTTTAGGTCAGTAGTTCACATTCAGCCCAGGTTAGCAGCAATTGAAAGTCTTTACCATCTGACACTGTTTGTTAGCCTATTTAAAATGACTGAAGCAAAGTGTCACAGTAAAACACGATTCCAGTATTAAGAAATATGAAGAGTCTCAGCAAAGAGCAGAAACGGTCACTTGAGAGTTTACTTTGAAAAACTCTCCATTCAGACTCAGCAGAAATCTGCTCCTCTGCCTCCTGACAGCCCCTTTTCACTGCTCCCATACTCCGGCTCACCTATCGCCAATTCATCCTCTAGGCAGCTACGCACACCCAGAGAGTAAAACCACCTCTTGCCATCCCATGGGTCTGCTATGGATACCAAAGTCAGCACCTCTCTGTGGTTTTAGCTGGAAACCCAGACTCGGCTCATCACTTTGCTATTTGTATTTTGCCACTGCTGTTTATATAGTGCAGCTGCAGAATTTTCCAGCACTTCTCTCCTTCACTGAGCAAACATGTAGCAGGTGCTGCCTAATGATGTGCAACAGAATACAGATACCATTAAGAAACTGTTAGAACCAGGAGTTCATAAGCAGAGAAGCTCCAATCACCAGCTGCATTTCTACATATTTCTAGACATTTCCCAACCATGCCCTTTATTACTTTCATGAGTGGACAAACAGATGAAAAGGAAGGTAGAAAGAGATATATTGCACATAATATTTATCCCTCTTTTACACTTCCAGTTCTGCACAAAGACAAAGCTCTGGAATATACCATCTTCCAGGGGTCAGTAAAATCTGATTAAAACATTGAAAGTAGTGAACAAAATACCTTCACACTGGGTAATGTTTTACGGGTGTATGGAAGTTTATTTACATTCGCCTTATGCCTTCGAATCAAGTTACTTTAAAAGAACTTGAAAACATTTATATAAAATAAATACTCTCACTACAACTGTAAAATAAAAACATACAAATATGCCACTTGCTTTCAATAAATCTTTTACAGGTTGACAAAATATTCTACAAAATTAACTTTTATTCCCTAAAAAGTTATGACAAAAACATTCAAACTGTCACATGGGGATAAAACACACTGCTACTCAAATTACTATATTTCTCAACTCCACTGTGCTGAACACAGTCTATACAAATGATCTTTTAAACCAGATCACTCCAAGAAAATTTGGTCACGTTTTGAGGAGACAGTGCTCACTTGTTACTTAAACTGCACAACCCATGGGGGAGGCACAAGGTTGGGAACAGACCTGAGACACAAATGTACAAACTGCATTCAAGGTGAGTGCTCTCTTCATGCTGCTCCCTCTACTTCTCTCAGTTCTTCTCAAGCCGAGGGATGCTTCTCATCTACAGATACTACAGGGTTCCAGAGTATGTGATATTTACTCTTCGCTGTTACTGATTCATATGCGAGGATATTAGCCACACCACACAGCCATACATTAGCAGATATTCTTTATTTACAGGAGGTAGACTCTCTTCCTATCAAGTCAAAGAGGAATATTTCTCATCTTTCAGTGAAAAGCAGAAGACATTTTCCTAGTGAAAGCCAGCACTTCTGATGGCAGCATGATAAGGAGATTTTGACACAATGCGAAAGTTAGAAAGGCTATCAACCTAAAGGTTCAGAAATTCTTATGTCAAAGCTCTTGTCTGGCTATTTTGGGCTATGCCCTTGAATTGGCTAATGACAACTAGATAGCACAAAGCACACCACAGCAGCTATGAAGAATTAGATATTCAACACGTGGTCTGCTATAAAGAATTAGATATTCAACACGTGGTCTGCTTCAGCAATCTGAATAGTAGTAGCTGCCTGAAAACCAAAAGTGCTTTAAATGACAATATACAGAAGTTCCCTTGTAGCTGCTAGGGCATACATCTCTACATTTTCTTGTGGAAAGTGAGAATAACTAGTTTTGCTACGCAATTATGCAATCTTGTGCTTCATACTTAGCTAGCCTCTGAAAAATGACAGAAAAGCAGATAGAATGAAAAGAACATTGCCAACAGCAAAGAATAAATCATTCTAGCTGAATCACTTGGAGGGAGTGAAACATCCGTAACAGATTTGTGTAGCACACAAGAGACACAATGGATCTGATTCACCAACCTTTTTTTTGCTTTCCAATCTCACATTGTATTGCAGCAACACTTAACTCAAAAATTAAATAAAATATGAACTTCCTTTAAGGTGCAGTTTATACTTTTTTGCAGGACTACATGGCAGAAAAGGTATATTCCCAAAGAGTTCCCTAAAAAGGCAGCCAAGTAATAATACAATTCTCAATTACTGCAAAATTAGTTACAAAGAACACCGGAAGATATCTGATAGATAGACCAAAGGGAGAGATGAAGAAATCAGCAGGCAGTGCAAAGTATTGGGTACAGTTTAGTTACCTTTACACAAGCATATTCTGAAGTAAAAAGGCTACAGTGATCTGATTAGAGACTGCTGAAACATTAACCCACACATGGGAAATTGCATAATTTAGTAGGCATGTTCTGATGATGCTGACAGGTAGCTCTGTCTGTGATGCACACTGAAAAAGACCTTAGTAGCATTATTTATGGACCAGGTACCCATCATTTGGGTAAGTTCTTCCAACTGTGGAGTTCAGCAAAAACAGGGCAACAGAGCCTGTTAGCCACTGTTCACAGTTAGGAGATGCAGAAGTTAAAAAAGGCTGAAGCAATACAGGGACATCTGGAGACTCTCCTGGTTCTGAAGTTACATCTCGATGAGCTTCATTACAGTTTCTATGTTTGGCTCTTAATGCAAGGGAGCTAGTATGAGACGTTAGTTGTATAACTGTTAGCTGAACAGAAAGTAAAGCTTGAGACCTGGGAGAAGTGACAGACCGATCGTGTAAGCCTGGGGAAGAATCAGAGAAAATTACTACTCTCCAGCCTCAAACTGAAAGGCTAATTAGAGACAATACACAGTCAGGATAGAGGAATTAGAGAATATCTGCGCAAGTACTGTAATTCAAGATTAGTAAATTTCTTTGAGGGTTGCAAAGAATGAGTCTGCTATTATAGAGGACTGTCAAACTTAGGCTTAGGCTGTATTTCAAAAGGAGTCTTTAAAGTCCTTAAAGATGGAATTGTGAAAGCTTTCTTACTGCGTATGTGGAGACCTCTACAATTAAGCAAGTTTGAAGTTTGGGACTTTGAACACTTACCACTAGGCACTGCAGGGGGAAGACACCACAAAACAGCAAAGATAACATCTTGAAAACAAATTACAGAAAGGACTCTATGGATACTTCATCCCTAATTGCATTTAGGAATTGATGGACAATAATATACTACAAGTATAGCAAGGAAATGTTTCTGAACTTACAGAGGGCTATGCAGAAAATCATACACTAATTTTCTCCTATGTGAGCAAGAACATGGAGAGGCACTAAAAAGCATCCTCTCAAAAACTACAAGATTGAGAAGAGTGTAAATTATGACCAAAGAGACAGAAATTCTTCATCATATTTTAATGAACTACACATTGCCATTAACCAGCACTTTCTAACTGAATCTCAGGTAGAGCAGATTGTGATTAGGAAACTTCTAGCAAAAGCATGTGAAATGTAACTGTCATGACCATTTCCAAAACACTGCCACTGGCAAGGCAAATTCTACCAGCAGTCTTAGCACAGGGGAAGACTGCAACACTCCCAAATCCTCCCTCACTTATTTACCCAAAGCATAAATTTACCCAGCCATTACACAAAGTCATGCAAAGATGTCAGAATTCTGAGGATCTCTTCATGCCCTATCCCTCCCCACATGTACAAGCAGCAGGCAGAATACGTCCCAAAGAAAATGTAGCCAAAACAGCTATTCACTTTGGTGCTTGATTCCACATTTCTGTCATTATTCAATGAAATGAGCAAAGGAGAATAAGGACAATGGAATTTACTTGCTTACAAGAAGAACAGTCTTCCAGTCTTTGAGAATGATATCCAGACTTCAAGCTATGTGCCTGTTTTCTTAGATTATGACCAGAAATTCATTATAACAGTCAAATAAGAGGTAGAGGGGTTTTTCCATAAAAAACTGGCAGTGTACATTATAACATCTAGTACTGACTACGCACATTGTTACAAAAATCTTACACGATGTCAGCATGCTTTTTACACAGTTGCATTCCAGTAACAACTTCAATCATATGAAGATTTCTGGTGGTTTCGTGGCTGATGCACACATATAGTTTTAATCACCCTCCTAGAGAAACTCAGCAAGCAACCATCAAAGTATAAAAAATAAAAAAGAAACTTCAGGGACCAGTGGGGAAAAGCATCAGAGCACAGTGGCTAGCCACTTACTGTGAACTCACAGTGGCACTTAACAGTGACCTCTTGCAAGGTCTTTAGGTCAAGTGTTACAAAGAGCAAAAGCTCTGAATGCTTACTTGAGTGCTGTGCAAGGGCGCACTGCTGCAAAGTCCTGTATATGCAGGCTTATTTAAGTGAGTAGATCTTTTAAGTTCAGTGGGAACTGCTCACATGCATCAAGTTAGTTATGTTTAGGTCTTTGCAGGAGCAGACCCCTAACTATGGAAGGAGGTTATGTTCTGTTTTTTTAAATAACACGTTTCTGAATCTGAAGAGCTGTTTTTCTTACCTGAAGTCTAGTATTCATTTCCAAGAAGTAGAAATTCTTACTGGAGTCCACAAGGAATTCTACTGTTCCAGCAGAGGAATATTTTACTGCTTTGGCAAGAGCTACTGCTTGCTCTCCCATTGCTCTTCGAGTTTCAGGGTCTAGAAAAGTGCTACAATACAGAAAGAATGCCTTTTTTCAGTTAAAAAAATAATTAGAACATTTAATCTTCTGCTTAAGCTACCACCAAAAGAGGACAGCATCATTATTAAAGTTAGAAGCATGTAAAAACTGTCAAACGGATGCCCTTACATTTATATTACTACTAAATAGATATACTGCATGCTTTGCAATTACAGCTAATGTACAGGAAATTCAGGACTAATAACAGTATTCTCTAAAATATAAAATAACAGAACACAACTTTTTTAGAACACTGACATTGATAATAATGCAAGTTAAATGAAAATAAATACATACAAATTCATGATACTTTAGAAGGCATATATTTTTGGAAAAAAACAACAAACAAACAAAACAAAACAAACCTGCAACTAAAAAATCCATCCAATGGAAATATGAATGCCAAAATACAGGACAGGAGGTCTAAGGGGAATTTGTTTTCTGACTGAACTAAAACGGCATGGACATTTCACTGATATTTAAAGCAATAAAGAAGTTTTGGAAAATAATGAAGTATTTATTCGGGCTTCTTACGTGAGATTGCAATGAAGAAAATTTGGGCATCCATAATACTTAACTAAAACACTATCAACACTACCATGACTTAAACCTTAATGTCCTATATGTCTTCTCTCAGCTTTACCTGTAAGCTGAAGAGTAGTTATCCATGTTTGTTAATTGCAATTCATTCCATTCCACATATCCTGGACACACTCAAAAGCACCCGAATTGCAGCTCAGCCACCACCTCAGAGGCCACTGTGAGCACTGCCCAAATACCAAATCTACTCATCCTAGAAGTGCAACATGCCCTTCCACTGGTCCAGTGAATCAAAAGACTCGGGTTAGTCTCCTCTGTACTATAAATTCAGTTACTCAAATTAACCTATGCAGATTGTTAATTTAGAGCTAGAAAAATTTCTGTGGCTTTCCATCAAAGCTGTGAAACTTGTTGCTCCTCACCCTGATACACTGACCTTCAGTGAAAAACAACATGTAGTTCATCTTACATAAGATCATAAATATGTTTATTATATTTCAGTGGTGATGCACATTAGGCATATAACTCGGCTATCATTTACAAAGTACTTTTGTAAGGGAATAGGAATCACTTCTACCTTATCTCTATGTTATGGTTTAAAACTAAAATACCAAATATTTTATTATTTCCTTTATTATATTTCAAATATTACTTATTTCTTGAAGTGTCTTCAACAGTGGGTCCTAATTCTGCAAAGGAGCAGTCAGCAGCCTCCACCTACCTGAAGTGGCCCCATCAAAGTCAACGAAACTCCATCTGGGGCCCAGGACTGCACTCAAATAGAAGCCAGTGTTGGGTCAGGACTTATCTTTCGTACTTACTATGGTGTTTTTCACTGAGACCTGAACTCACAGAATTGCTGAGAGACTGCTGCCACAACAAACCATATTTGACATGACAAAAGGTGAAGAAATATCTAGACAAATTAGGATAGAATTCTTTTCTTCATGGCAAAAATGCTACTTAGCATCTCCATCCTTCCAGTGCCATCATGGGCAGATTCAGACAGACAGCAGGGCAGGTATTTTCTTTCTTGGCAAACAACAGGATCAATAGGAAAAGAAAGTCAAGTCTGATCCAAAGAAAGCTCCCAGATCCTACACCAGATCAAAGAAAAAAACAGAAGACATGCAAAACTGTCATACCTACCAAAAGTAGGCACTGGTAATGTAAAAGAGTTTCATAATGTCTCTTATTTTGATTCAATAAGAGGACAATACATTACACAAAATCAACAATCTATAATTCAGTGCGGGGTTTCTGCAAGGCTTTGATCATGAAAGGTCAATGAGTGGCTTATGAAGAACAGAAGCTTTTCAATATTGGCTTCACACTCTATTTCTAGAATAACCATTATTACTTCTTTTACAGATAAAAGACAGTTACTCCCCTTTATTACAGTGGTGTCTTCACTATGTTTGTTAAATGTAGGTCTGAGATCTCTCTGTTCACCTCCTGCTGTAGCCAAAGAATGGAACAGAGGTGTCACACAGCTAAACTTGATCTCTGCCACGTGGTTAAGCTTTATGCTCTAAAATGACTGGATCATTCCTGCAATCATCTAGGTTAATTAACCACAGCTTTCCTACTCCCCTCCATCACTTTATCTTTCATATATATTGTTTCTCCCTTCTCTAACAATGCACCTTTTACAACTGAAATAACTCTTGTCCAATCTAATTAGGCATCACTTGTGAAAACACAGCATTTTAAACCTGATTTCCAATCTTTTTCTCACATATACACCTGTTTTTCTTTCAACCAAATAGCTCCTGCAGCAGCATGAAGGCTACAAAATAAAAAGGATTCACAAGATAAAAGCGCCAAAGAGAAAAAATAAGATCACAGCTGACACTTAACTCGTATTTGTCAAGTTATTGCAAAGTTGATCAAAGACAATACAGTTGGTTTGTGCCATTGTTTCTACAGCCAGAGAGATGAATCATGTGGGCAAAATGTTACCTCTCCACTTCTAGCCCAACAGATAATGTTTCACAAAGTACTTCTACCACCTTCGCTTACAGATAACGTTGAGATTTGGAAAAGTACAGTTACACTGTCAGTGGAAACTTACTGCCCAACTTAAAAAAAAATACAGTAAAATTCAGTAACATCTACCCTTCTTCTGAAGATACCACTATATTGGCAGAGAACAGTACTTTCAGTTTCTAAACGTCAAGGTCAGCCTATCTGCTCTCAGGAAAGAGTTAGGCATACTGTTCATTCAAAAAATAACTTATCTACAAAAAACATTCTCCTTCGAGATATCTATGAGGTACTACCACAGCACAGGTATAAATATGTTGAAGTATTTGAGAACAGAGTTTTGCCCCTAAGTCTAAACTGGCCACCTATGAATCACATACACAGTCACAAACAGAACAAGCTCACTGTTTCTTTTAACTCCAAATCCTTCAAGGATTTCTAGACAGAGTGATAGAAAATCACAGAATCAGAATGGTTCTGGGTTGGAAGGGACTTTAAAGATCATCTAGTTCCAACCCCTAGTTCCAACACCTTCCACTAGACCAGGTTACTCAAAGCCCCATCCAACCTGGCCTTGAAAACTTGCAGGGGTGGGGAAGCCACAGCTTCTCTATGCAACTTTCAGCCTTTGTGGTGAAATAAGAAGACAACAGCATCTTCCAAAGAGGTGTGAAGCTAGAAGAAAAGAAAATTACTGTAAGTCTCTGGAGTTTTGCATAGCACTAACTTTTGCCCAGGACTAACTAAAGCACTGGTGATGATCAGATGTTTCTTAAAGTGTGCGATTCCCAGAACAGAGAGTAGGACAACTGCTAAGATTCAAACATCAAGTGATCCTGTCATTCCAGCAGTTGCATAATTTCCACAGTTGCAGATTTAGCTCTAAGAAGATCATAGAGACTATTCTCAAAGCCAAAACGCCTTCAACAATCAATCTCTTAAACTAGATACTTAGGAAAACACCATAATAGGAAAAAGTCAATCAAAAGAAGCCTGAGAAGAGGCTAGAGATAAAAGCCTTAGACTGTACAAAAGTCAAATAAACATTTTAGTTTATAGCATTCCTATCTCCTGGGCTTCACAGTATGGTTAGGGTTGGAAAGGACCTTAAGATCATCTAGTTCCCAACCCCCCTGAACGTTTGAACATTTCCAAGGATGGGGCAGCCACAACTTCTCGGAGCAGCCTGTTCCAGTGCCTCATCACACTCACAGTAAAGAATTTCTTCATTATATCCAACCTAAATCTCCCATTTAAGTTTGAACACATGAAAGATATTAAAAAAAAAAAAACCCGCACAAAAAAAACCAACCCAAACCCAAAAAACACCAAAAAAAAACACCACCAAAAAGCCAAACAGCTTCAACCTCTCAGAGCTTTTAACGGCAGCTACCATTTAAAATAGGAGAAAACAAGGACAGCATATTTCCTGCACCCAGCCATATAAGAAAAGGTGTTTCCAGGAGTCATTAATCAATGACACTAACTGAAACAGCATTCACAGGAAGGGCTAACTTCAGGCTTTAGGGTTTCTACTATGTCTCACAGAAGTCAGTACCCTGCTTATCTTCAACTATAGTGTAACCCTTTGTAAATAAATGGATTCTGCAGCCAACTGCAAGTGGCTGTAAGGCAGATAAGACTTCCAAAGCTGTCAATAAAAGCCTGGCAGAGCCTTAAGCATTTAACAAAAAAGAAAGAATTTTCATACCAAATTTTGGAAGCTGTTGATTTGTGAATGCTCTTTCATGTGAGTTATAGAAGGGGATGAGGAAACTTACTGACAACTCCAATATAGAAGCCCAAGAAAGTTAAAAGGCTGATATTTCTGAGGAAAGAAAACACTCTGATCACAGTTGCCTGGTGAGAGAAAGACACATCACTCCCTTTAGTTGACCACATGCATAGAGAATGAGCAGGCAGTAGTTGCAGGCAGCACTTTACATGTAGTCCTGAGGCAAAAAACTCTTCTAAGTGCTTAAGTATATGTATATGCGCATGCACATTGTATCAGGACCTGAAGAATTCACATTTCACAAACAAAACCATACTAAGATCATTAGACATAAGGCTTCTGAGAAATCCACAATCACTACCACGAAGTAACAAGAGCTATTTGAGCATTTATTAGTGGGTTTGTATAATTAGATTTAAACTTTGTTTTGTAACTTAAAATCTAGGTCCTAAACAGTGCCAGTCCTGCAATTCCAATTCAACATTCATTTATATGCTGCCTGTAAATAAACATCATTTGAATGACGTGCTTTTCCTTACATCCTGAATTACTGCATCACATAGTTCTGTGCTATAAAATAATGGCAAAGTCATCCCAGCTGGTGAACACATTACACTGGGAATTCCCACAGTATTGATAGTAGTGATATACCTATGTCTGGTTTTCTAAAATCAGAACTTCCTTCTGCCTTTTTTATGACACAAATTCTCTGAAGAATGCCATGCAACAGAAAACACAGCAAGACCATACCTTGCACAAAAGCAGTGTATTTCGGCTCCATTTGAAATTGGTGGGATTAAGATAATTTAGTACTTTTGAGTTACTGTTTCTATAGCTTACTATATCTATAGTTTACTACTATCAGTGGCACTAAAAGTGGCACAGACTATTTAATACTTCATGCTTCATTTCAAATAGAAATTAAAAGTATTACATGGCCCTCTCACAATTACTGTAACACAGTCAAATATATATCTGTGATAAAATGAATGCTTATTCCATATTTTATTTTACTCTTAAATCTAAAAGCTGAATGGCAAAGAAAACTCAGACATATTAAGAAAGCCATCTCATATACCACATGTATTTGAGTGTTAAAATCCATATTATACAAGATCATGAAAAACAACATTCAAATTGCATTATGATAAGTGACTATAGCTTAAATATTTATGTTCTTTGTGCTTTTTAACAGAATAAAATTTGCTTGCATTTGTACAATAAATAAAATCAGCAGCTTTCCAAAAATGCTTTCAGTAACTATTACAAAGCTGCATCAAGAGTCTAGTATACTTACCTTGGTGCTTCCTCCACAACTTTTTGGTTTCTCCTTTGAATGGAGCACTCCCTTTCATTCAACCACAAGGCATTGCCATGTTTATCTGCCAAAACCTGAAACAGTAACATGCTGCTATTAACAAACAGATGTATGTATACAGCCTTTTGACATTATACTATTATCTAGCATTCAGTTAGTTTAATTTAAAAATATTTTTTCAAATCTAGAAATAATGGTTGGGAAAATTGCTAGTGTATCAAATGAATTGTATGTGGAATACTACTCGAATGCTCCTTCAAATTCTGAATAGGATTATTTTAAGGCCTCTATATAGAATCTATAAATAGCAAAAAAACATTCGCTTCAAAAATTTTAAGAAGCTCACAAAAGTTCAGAAATCAGAAGACTGAAATAAAATTAAAACTACATTTTCAAGAATGTAAAATTGTATTGCATAATGAAATCACTCAGAAACAATACTTTGTGTCAACAAAAGAGAAAAATCTCAAAAATGCCAGATTTTGCGCCTGAACTACACACAAAAGTTTTCAGAAAAGTGGCTAATGGAGCTTTCTTAGTAGGCAAACCACAGCACTCTGCCTTTAACAAAGAAGAAAAAGATCTTCAGAAACTTTGCAATTTTTTATTAAGGAGAATGAAACTTGCTACTTCTCGGTACTTTCAGTGTAAATTAAAGCAGTAGTTTCAAGGAATTTCTTAGAAATCGGGTTTCAGATACAGTTCCTGTCTACAGTTTCAGTTCATGGAAGAGTTAAACATACACACAGAAAAAAACCAGAACTCTCAATAGACACTGCAACTTCAAACTGGAAGGGAAAGTTAGAAAAGGTACTCTATCCCATTATGAAATTGACTGTACCATGCAGCCATTCCCAATATCTGGATACCGGATTTCAGGATTCAAGACTTCTTCCCTTCTTATGATTTTACACTCTACAATTATCCTTGGAACAATTTCTTTCATTGCAGACCACAATGGCTCTATTTCTTCCTTATGAATTTTTCTCTCTAATCCATTTTTTGCCATCTAAACTGTGGGAACCTCTGCTAATATTCATGCCTCATTCTTTAATAGCGCAGTTCTACACTGAAAACTGACAAGATAAAAAAAAGGAGACAATCTTCCTCAAACTGTGTGAATTCAACCATATCTACTCACATTTGTGACAATGAATCTGTATTATTTATTATTCCTTTTACCACAGAGTGAGTATGGCACTAAGCAAGGTGAATTCCTGCATCTATGACACCAGTGTTTGCTGATGCATGAATAATCTGGGTAGATGTGACCGAAAACAAGGTATTGTGCAGCACTGGATCCAGAGTGCTCCACACCCCATAGTACAGATGCACTTTTTCCTCTGAAATTCTGTTGTGGTCCCACTAATTTATAGAGCTCTCTAAGGAAAAAAAAAACCTCTCCAAAGAGTTCTACAAGATCGAGGACTTCAGTATTTCCTGAACAACAGTGTGTTCCAGAGCCCTCTTTTCTGCCCAGAGGGAAGTTCAGCAGCAGCAGCAGGGTACTCCAGCCAGCTCCTGGGTTCTGTAATAGGTGACTCAGTGCAAAGAAAAGGAGAAAAAAAAAATAATAACCCACAAAAAAAAAAACAAAACAAAAAAAAACCCACACAAACAAACCCAACAAACCACACAGCAGCATCTAAAGAAACTTTCTACCCAAGTCCTAACTCATCCAATCCAGAACTAAACATCATGGAACTCTACAGAAAACCAAATCTTTGGGAAAGATCAGAAACCAATCTTTGGGAAAACCAAAGATTTTTTAATTGGGCTTTTTGTTCTTTTGGGAAAATAGCTGTCCTGTAAGTAAGATGATTCCTTGTGAGCATTTCTGTTTCATTGTTAGAAAGACTACAACTTTCCACAGAACCCATCCTCATAAAAAATAAACAAAACAAAAAGTCCTGGAATATTTCAATTTAAAAAAAAAGTTCCTGTGCTTCTCTTCTCTCTTTCTGTATATTCCTGAAGGGGATAATAAAATATTTTTCAAGCCGACTAGTAAATATTTTCTTTGACTTCAGGACATTTCTTATATCCAATTTAATATTTACAATCTGGTCCTTAAAATAATGTTTTTCTATTATCAGTTAGTACAGCTCAAAAAGAGACGAATGAACATTTACTATTAAAATATAATTATAAATAGAATAAGCCAAACAACATCTAGTGTTAGCCTTTTGCTTTCATTTTGGATCCACTGCTTTCATTAGCAGGAAATAAAGAAGATACTTTCTTTATAGAACAGTTATATTTCAAAAAACATTTACAGAATCTTGAAATCATCTCCTCTGAGATGACATGAAATTCCAGTACACATCTCACTAAAAACGCATGTCACAGCTATAGCTTCTTTTCTAAATATCTAAATATTCTTAAAAGACAATGTCCTGATTTATGGGATTATATGATTATTATATGATTACATTAGTATATGCTACGTACATCTATATGCCAAACTAATTAAATATAATGTACCACAATTTATCTTACATGGTTCAACTAAATTCTATTTCCAGTTGTAAGATTGCTATTTAGTCAACTAATAGTTAGACATTCCATGTCCTCTTACTTTAAACTTAGGTCCTTTATATCAGATCTTTCAGGAGAACAAGACTTCAAATCAGTCCAAGCATAAAGTCTATTTGAACTCTATTTTCCTGTTAATTGTTTTCATCTTTTCTCATGTTTCACAAAGTGATTGTTTTATAGCTAGACACAGGAAACCCCTTATTTAACAATTTTAGGTACCAATGCTTTGGAGCTATATGGGAATGTTAAAAAAAAAGTTCTATTTAAAAGTTACTGCTAAATTAATAAATATTTGGCATCTGGTCTCAAATGTTTGTATATTCAGCAGTCTGAAAATGAACCAAAGCCAATGTCATAAAGCTGATTAGAACATGAAGTTAAAATGATATGCTATCATATTGTTAAAAGGTACCATCAAAGTGTTCGTGTAAGGAAAACAACATTCATTGTACACTTATTATAAATAAAACTATAAATTAAACAAAATAGCTTTGCTATTAGTAATCTAGGTAAAATTATTTAACAGTTCTTAAATACAGTATTGCCTTTTGTTTGTTTTTTTTTTTTGAGGTAACCTTTTTTTTAAATCCAGAGAAATCAAGACACTGTAAAATATGCCCACAACTCATGAAAGTATGAAAGAATCAATCTTATCTAACTTTAGTCATCAGAGTCAGTAGGAACCAGCTGAAGCTCCCAAATCTACAAGAACTGAAAGAAATAAATCTTTAATGCATACTGATTTGCATACAGAAAAAAACCTAACAAAGACCAAAAATTATTAGCTGTGACAACAGAATACAGGAAGATGCTCTAGAAATCTGACCTCTTTTGTAACCTAAGATCAATGCTGAAACTAAATGCTCACTATACACCTTTCCATGACCCGTCAAAAGAGAATAGGTTTGGGCTGAAATTTCATTTTTACAGACTGTTTCTTCATTTCTGTTTCTTCTTCATTTCTGCCCCCCTGCTCTGCCCTGGTGAGACCCCACCTGCATCACTGCATCCACCTCTGGAGTCCTCAGTACAAGACAGACACGAACCTTTCTGAACAGATCCAGAGGAGGGCCACAAAGATCATCAGAGTGCTGGAGCATCTCTCCTACAAAGCCAGGCTGAGAGTTGGGGTTGTTCAGCCTGGAGAAAAGAAGGCTCCAAGGAGAACTCATTGTAGCCTTTCAATACTTAAAGAGAGCTTATAAGAAAGATGAGAAGAAAATTTTTACAAGGGCTTGTAGTGATAGGATAAGGGATAACAGTTTTAAACTACAAGAGAATAGATCTATACTAGATATAAGGAAGAAATTCTTTATGATGAGAGTGGTGAAACACTGGAAGAGGTTGCCCAGACAGGTTGTAGATGACCCATTCCTGGAAACATTCAAGGCCAAATTGGAGAGGACTCTGAGCACCCTGATCTAATTCAAGATATTCCATCTAGCCGAAGATGTGGGTTGGACTAGATTACCTTTACAGGTCCCTTACAACCCAAACTATTCTATGATATGCAGTAAGTTAGCCTGTGCACATAAATAAAAACACAGGAAATATCAGACTGCAGGCACATATGTGGTGGAATAAAAATGTTAAATATTTCTCTCTTACAAATCATTCCACACTAATCAAATTCACTGTTGTTTCATTCAGCTATTGAGCTACTGTCAGAATACTTCAGGCTCTCACTGCAAAACTGTTGAGGAAATTGATATACTCCATATAGATTTCTAGTCAGGAAAGATTATTTCAAGGCCATAGACAAACCCAATTTAGTTGCCTGCAGAAGATCAAACACATCATAAATTTTAAAATCATATTTTTCTTAAAGAGTCTGGTCCAAAACAAGTCTTGCTTTGCATTAGCACATCTGGGTTAACACTAGATCCAATAAAAGATAATAAATGGTCATAATCCAAAATTTAAGGATAACACAGCCAATTTTGAAGCACAAACTGCCCAAAGTGGGACACAGATACTCCTGAGGTCCCTAGTAACATTAGACACTTCGGAACATACACCAACATACTGACAAAATCACCTAGAGGTTGCAAGAAAAATGTTAAGCACAGCATCATGTGAAGTCCTATATCCTCTGCTGCATTCACGCACTGCAATCAGGATCTAGAGTTCAAGCTCCAGCCCCTAACAGACATCTGTAGACAGATGCCTACAACTGTGGTTTCTTTTTTCTTTCCCCCAACAAACTGATCAGAGTTCATTGTCTTCTTGCTAAAGAAAGGGTAAGGAATAAAAACAGGAAGTCTGTATTGTGCATGATAGCCATGTAGTTCGAGCAATGGCCCAAGGCACAGGAAGACACAAGATCACATGCCTTTTTTAGCTGAGTGTTTGAAATATTTTGAGCTTTGATTAATTTATGACTTCAGATCTTATTAAATAAATAAACAATAATTAATAATAGTACTTATAATAATACTACAAACCTGGATTTCTATGTGACGAGGGTTATCAATGAACTTTTCTATCAGTAAGCGATCATCGCCAAAACTTGAAGCGGCTTCTTGAGATGAAAACCTAAAACCTTCCCTTAAATAATGGAAACAAAAAGAATAATCTGTATTTTTAAAAGTTAAGTCAAGCTCTGAAGTATACAAGGAGAAGGAACACTCATTCATTCCAGTCATCTGGCAGTTTTAATCAATAAACACATACATCCAAAAACCAAATTTAACCATTTGCATGTGATTCTCTAATGAGCAACCCCTTTTTTCTTCCTTTTTTCTGCAAAGACAAAAAAAAAACCAAAAAACCTCAAAGCACAGACAATTTCAATGTGCTTAAAAACTCCAGGCATTAAAAAAAAATTATTCAAATTAATTTCCTTTGTTAGCATTTTCTTCTGCAAAAGTAACAAAGTAATCAAATTTTAAAACCCAGTAATTACAAAGTATTTGTTATACAGAAGTAGAGGTGACGCTCACCAATTTTTAAGATATATATAAGCCCTCTTAATGCTCAGGAATAGCAGAGGTTAGTTGCACATTAATTAGATAAAAGAACTGCAGATGTAATATTGCAGACCTTATAAATTCATTCACTGAACACAACCTGAAGATGTAATACTTAGCTTTATAGAGGATTCCAGCTGTACCACTAGTTTTTCCTGCATTAAAGCATAATTGAGTTTACAGTGCACATCCCATATATTTCCCTCTGTTTTCTCTAATATGTATGTGATTACTCAAATATTGTATGATGCTATAACTATTAATTTTGTATTTTTCATGGCAGAAAGATTACTCCTACAGGGCATAACTGCTGACAAACAACTTCATGTTTAGCTTTCTCAGGATGAAATGTACCATAAAGCAGGGACCCAAAGGCTCCATGATAGTTTTATACAGGCTCTTTAACTGATATATTAGTCCCATTTATGTTGATATATATGGAAGGTTTGGGGTCAATTTCTGTGGGATTCACTACTGAAACACAGCAGCCCTGGTATTTGTGCCTGAAATAAGAATTACAGCACAACTGAGTTGAAGTTTCCATACTTTCCATTTCTGGAATCTAGTTCAATTCCACAAAATGCAGATGACAGAACCACCAGATAGGTAAATTCACAGTATAGAGATGCTTGTATTCAGAAGGTTTTTTTCACTTTCTTTCAAGATTGTGGAATAATATGTGTTATAATTTTGAGAGATTATACTTAATGTACAATCTTTCTTAAATTCATATTTAATTTCAACATGTTGAATTACTTAATAAAAACGGACATCAAAATTTATGGTTCTGTACACTGCCTGATCTGTCCAATAAACCTAAGTGAGGTAACAAACAGCCATACAGTGTTTCTTACTGAAACAGATTTAGAGCTATTTTAACTCCTGTATCAAAGGCTCTGCTTCCTTTTGTAAACATTCTATCACAGTTTTATGCACTATTGACTATTTCTCCTTCATTGAAGTATGTGCTAATTAGAAATCTAATCTGCAATACTTGTTAAAAAAAGAAAGTCAGGTACCTAATTATCTAATCCATACATCTGTAAATCTTTTTAAATTATATATAACAGGAATTACTACCTCAGGTATTCTGACGTTGTTTGCACCTTACTGAACAAATGCAACTGCACAGTTTTGTAATAAAGATTACCATTAATAACACTTCACCTTCCTTAAAGAGATCATACTAAGCAAATAGACATGGATCAGACTCTGTGAATATCTTTTTTAAAAAAAAAAAGTGCTGTTTAGGCTTTTATGCTAGAAGAGAATTTTATTTGAAGCATTCATTCCCCTTTCATTAAGCAATAGCCCTACAGAGCCTCACTGCAAAGAAGATGCTTCTCACAGAACACAACCACACTAACATGTGCGATCAAATCCAAAACTCGCCTGACCAAGCTAACCCCAGAAGAAAAGTGCTAACTCGGTGGTAACTCAGTTTCATCCTATGCCACAGGAACAACAGCTGAGCCAGTATGGAAGGAGTACAGCAAACAGCAGCAGCTAAGAGGTGCTTTGGCAGGAGATACTTTTGATAGTTCCTCATAAGATGGGGCTGGTGATAGAAGTAGCTTTGACAGTAAAGCTTGAGCGGGGAGGCAGATTGGCATTTTGGTTGCAAATTATTTATTTATTCAGTCAAGATTCTCTGTTAAGGTTTGTGTTAGGTTCCCAGTAACTTCCAGGGGCGGGTTGTGGTTTTTTTCCTTATATACAGATTTCCTGCTTTTAGGTGTTTCTATGATCTTCTGCTAGCTGTTTCCTGATTCATGAAAGGAAATCATGCAGAATCATGTTGAATCATGTTTCATGATTCAAGGGTCCCATAGCTGCCTGCAGCAAGGATGACTTATGCCCCAGGTCAGTCACCTGGAGATACACACTGCCATGGAGTCAGTAAGCATGTATGGCACCACCCAGTACATGTAGTGACTCCACAACCCTGGCTGCACTAGTATCCATTGCACACCAGATGACTTGACCTAAGTTGGGCTTGAAGCAGTTGGATGGAAGGCCACCACAGCCCATGCCTAAGGCAGGGAAGGAATGCCACTGCCTCTCCTCAGGGACAGGGTGGGTCACGCTGGTGAGAGCTATACACTAATAAAGCCTGGAGGCATCAAGGGGCAGGGACTAAATCAAGAAGTCCACCTCAAGTAGCTGTACATAAAGGCATATACCCAAGGAAGGAAACTGGAGCTGGAGCCTGCATTCAGGAACTGCAACATCCTTAGAACAGCTGACATGGCCACACAACTGCAATGAATGGCTACCCAATCTTTAAGACAGGCAGTAGGATACGTTTGCTCTTTTTATGAAACAGCAGATCAAACACAAGATCTCTTCTTGGGAAAGACCATAAAGGGTAAGAACTGGAAGGAAGAGGCCAGTAGAGGTAATACTGCAGTGCCAATTTGTTAACAGCTCACCTACTCAAGCTGACAAAATGGACAAATACTTCTTCAAGCAACTCAAAAAACTCCGAGACCTCAAGTGTTTGTGTGGCTTTGGGGATTTTTGGGGCTATGTATTGATTGGGAGAGTGTCGTGGTTTAAGCCTCCCACCCATGCAGTTTTACTCACTTACTCACTCCCCCTCTTTCTTCCCCCAGTCCCAGGGGGATGGGGAGGAGAATCAAAAGAATGCAACTCGCACAGGTTGA
>JARCZZ010024057.1:16289-27135 GCA_030323915.1 Brotogeris chrysoptera | reverse complement strand
TTGGGTGACATGGTTTAGTGTGAGGTGTCCCTGCTCATGGCAGGGGGGTTGGAACTAGATGATCTTAAGGTCCTTTCAAACCCTAACTATTCTATGATTCTATGTGCAAACCTCAGGAATTTGGGAGAAGATCTTTCATAAAGCAAGTCCTATTAAATATACCCCTCTTTTTCCCCTTCATTGCTTTTCAACATTCTTTTCTATCCCAAGGAAGATACTCTCTATCTTTTGTGGAAACAGGGCTGCAAAGGACAGGAAAGGAAAAGCTGGATATCACTGAAGAAGGTAGATAAGGTAATTAGGACTGGAGTAAAAAATACATGTTCTGAGTTTTACTCTAATACTTTCACCAGCTACTCTTGACTCCCTCCTGAACTCAGGCAAGCCAGCAACGTCTGTTGTTGCTTAATTATAAAGCTTCATTATTTCCTATGCCACAAAGTCTGCTTTCTGTTTTTTATATGGACTTGGCATAATCGTTTATTTGTAAATGTCAAGAACAATGCCATTTAGCCTGCAGGTAATGGTGATCAATTATAGCAGAAAGAAGTCAAATCTGAAGTCAGAGAGCTGTTTATGCACCTTCTGCTTTTGCTTGTGCAGGTGCGTGCTGAGATGTCCAATTCCTCCATCCTGATGAACTATAATTTACCAAATTCTTTATAACTGTCACAAAGGAGAACATCCAATTATCCTGCAGAATCAGAGGTATGATATATGCATGTGTATATACAGTCTACATTTTGCAGCCTGGAGACACACGGAGTATAGATATCACCAAGCCTTTATCTACCCTTTTCAGTACCGGCTGGCATTTTCTGCATGGAAAGTTTAAATGCACACTTTTCCAAGCAGTACAACCACAAAGCAGTTTATTTCTGCAGCAAGTATGTTTGGAAACAGAGCCCTTCCCATTCACATTCCTTACGTTAATGTTTTTTAAACACCAGTTTAAATGAATATTGCCACTGGCTCCTTTTAATTAGGCTTTCAGCATTTCTAGACAATGTCCTACTCTTCCCTTACTGTGTGCCACACATTCTTGTACCCTCGCTGGAACAGTCCGCTTGCTCCGGAATTATCTGGTAGTCCTGCATCAGTCTATTTATTCCATCACATGATTGTTTTAGTGTTGTTTGAAGCACTATTTTGAGGCAGACATAATTATATTACACAGTTCCTCACCTTATTAACTGGCAGAGAACTGTTCCCCATTAGACAATTGATCCTGGGAAGATGAAGCCATTAAAAACAGTACTAATTAGCTGAAGAGTGGAGACAGTAAGACAGGCTGCCTCACTTCCTTTTATGCTTAGGGAAGTTCATGTTCCAGACAAATAATAACTGATATGTAGTCTTTCTTAATTGTGGTTGTTAACAGCCAGTATTATAATGACAGGCTGACAATCTCTGTCTAGCCTATTGTATGTTTATTTCTGAATCCAAGACCCACTGAATAACATTTTTTGTTATAAAATATAAATATATTATATATATGAATATATTTTAAATGTCAGTGTAATGAGAGTTGGGCAGCTAACCTTAACTTATGAGTTATTCCTTACATGTGTCCAGGTGTCAGCTGTTTGTCTTGGAAGACTGGGTGCCCATAATTACATGGAATTATGGCATGATACATTAGAATAAAATAAACAGATGGTTTGAATGGGAATCAAAAAAGTACTGCATTAGATACATAGGCAGGAACATTAGGCATCTAACTAAATTTCAGTGTACTAACTGCAGCCTGTAGGGTAAGAAAATCACATAGTCTTTACACAAAAGAATGGTTTGATTTCCTTCTCCAAAAATGTGTCCTATTTTTAAAAATCTACATACATATATGCACATGTCTGTACATGTTCATGTGTATGCATATGTAATGCATTTATTACAGGAAGTTGGTAGTATTCTGTATAATTTAGTTTGCAAAAAACATGTTCATTTTTATTCTCTATCTGCACTCATGATCATCCAAAATATATTTTTGTGAGCAAAAAATCCTAGATTCAGGGTGATTTTTTTCCTTCAGGTATTCTGACCAACTACTCAGCTGTCCTACAATTCAACAAAGCAGAAAAAAAATCACAATGAAAGCAGAAAACTTGCTTTCAGAAAAAAGAACTAGCATCTGAAACAGTCAGCAGTAAATGTCTTCAGCTGATTTGATAAAATTGCTTTTGATATTAAACAGAGGTCTAGCCATTTTAAAACTGGGTTGAACTTCAAAACTTTTTTCTCCTTTTCCAGCTGTCTTCTTTAAATGAAAATGAATCCCAAAAATAGAAACCCTACTCCAAGAAAATTAAACGCAATCAAATTAATATGTGTGAGAGATTAAAAGATGGCCGATATTGAAATTGTTAATATTATGGCTCTGATAATAACTAAGTGTATTTAGTTTCTCACCATTTCCTTTGCTGCCCCTCTATTTGCTGCTCTTCTGTTATCAAACATCCTGTATTTTGGGGTTTGGGGAAGGAAGTTTGTGGTTTCAGAATGGTATTCTGAGTTAGTTGATTTGGATTTTGTTGCTGACTGTGATATCTTGCATAGGTCACTGACAGCCAAATCTCCCTTGCTTTATTTATTTGGATAGTCAGTCCTATTAAAGCCCGTTGATGAAATTCTGTCCACACTGAAGCCAGTGGCAAGACTCCAATTAACTTTAAGGGAATGAGGATTTTTCTGTTAAGATTCTGGTCTTCTATATATATATCTAAATAAGCAGGTAAGCACAATTCCATCTTGCTCCTCAACATGAAGTTTACCATTCACATTACCAGTATTCAGACCCAAGGAAAATGATGACTTCATCACAGTCTACAAATTTCAAGGAAGGGAAGAGCTTGACCCTTTTTAGCATCAAGGCATGTCCCAGGCTCTCAATCGTGTTCTTGATGATTCAGGGTCCTCCTGCGTTTTAGTACTGCAGTCGTGCTTAGTAAAATGGGTAAGCCACAGAGAGCTGTACTAATTTCTTTTTCTTCTTCTGTTGGAGTATGCCACATAGAAAAATTTTGGAGTGCCTGTAAATGTATATGGTCACATATGCTGTGCCATAAGAAACAATTCTTTATTGACTTAGGCCCTGATGGGGTCAAAAATCTCCACTCATTTTGAAATTTTTCAGAGACATCCTTTGTCCTTCAAATGAGGAAATGGCTGTAGGAGTGAGTTTGCACACTATGTATACTCACATGTAATACACTTCTATTTTTGCATGCTAAATACAACTTTCTCAATGACCAATTTTTCTGTTTTATATACCCATGTAAGTTATTAAAAGTAAACAAATATTATACAGAAAACTGTCTTCTGGAATAGAATTAAAAGTAGCAGCAATCTCCTACAAGCTCCTCAAAGGCCAAAGCACAGAGACCTTGTGGTTCAAGGAAATGGAAGGCAATTGAAATTTCACCTGATATATGCTCAAATTAGAGATTAGTCCTGACTATTAACTAAACTGGATATATGATGTCAAATATAATATTTCAAAAACTCTACAGAACTAATGAATTAAGCAGTATAAGACATGAAAGTCCCTTTTTACAAGAAGGACTGGAGAAGGATGTGGAAGCAAGAGATTACGGAAACACAGGTAGACCAGTGTGCCTGCCATGCTAAACAGTTACCTCTGTTAATATATGTTTATTAGGAACTCATATTACTGTTTGGCAATGGTCAAATTTTAAAAGGCATGCGTAGAAATTAAAACACAGAAAGACTATTTGACTGTAGCAAAGTTGGTAATGCATAAATATCTGTATACTTACATCTATATCTATGCCCATGCAAATGAGAACAAAATTAGATTTACAATTTACTGTGACATACTAATAGTAATAGTAGCAATAAGATTAAATAATAATGCAAAGATTTCAGTAAGCTTTCTGGATCAGATACTGTAAGTCACTGTAGCATCATTAAGACCACAGAAACAACACTTATACCTCAAAAAATTGACCTATTGGCAAAACTTGACCATTGGAAGAAGCTTATGTGTTTTAACGTATACTCATTCTCTTTCTCCATCCATCCTTTATAATTAACACTTTCTCTGATGGAAAGATCTGGTGGAATACAAAGAACTCTAAAATGTTTTCCCACTGACAAGGGTCACAAAATCCTCAGAATTCTGTCTGATATATGGTCTCCCTGTCCGGGTCAAACTTCTAGGGTTAGTTATTTCGTTGGAGGAAGCTCATTAATTTGTCTTTCCCTCAAGTTTTTCTCACATGTGTTTCTATGTTGCCTTTTTTCCCCTTTCACATTTTTAAACTTTCTATTGTATAATAGTCTCTTTTCTGACCCAAATCAACTGAAATGAATGAACACAGTTCTGCAGAAAAAAAACCCAAACAAACCAACAAAAAAATAAAAAAGGACATTTGTCAAAAAAGGTGGTCACTGGATCTAGGCCTTTTGCTCTTCCAGTTCTGATGGTGTTGATGGTATTGACAGTGTTTTCAAGCTGTCTGTCAAACTGGTGTAAGTCTTTTAACGTGCCATTTCTAACTCTCTGTCCTCCACTATTTCTCCTAGTTGTCATTCAAATTGTTCCACTAAGAGAACAAATAAATGCATGCCATGAGAACTAGCAAGATGATATAATGAATGAGTTACAATAAATGCCCCCAGCATAAAACAATTATGTACCTGCTGTTGTCAAAAACATTCAACGTTCCATTTGTTGAAAATGAAACAGCTATAAATTATTCACTGGGGCACTTAAAACCTTTTCTTTTTTTTTTTTTTTTTCTTTTTTTTTTCTTCCAATTAATTCTTCCCTGAACATCCCTAGACATTTAGCCGAGGGTAGAAATTTACATGCAGAGAATTGATAATTTTAGCTGTTTCTTGGGATTGTCAGAATGAATGTCCAAATTAAAAATAAAAATAATAATGAAAAAATTTACCATCTTTTTCTGTGTATAACCAGAGCTTAGTTATAAAAAGAAACATTGTTCAGGATCAGTACAGGTTATATTTGTCCAGAAGTAAATACAACCCAAAGCCTCTCTCACTCCCAATAACTCCCCAGCTTTTGCTGCCCTTAAGTCTCTTTCTCATTTCAGAATTTGCTTTATCCTGAAGTATATACCGCAACCTCATGATGCCCTTATTTCCTTAAACACATTGTTATTGTGGTTTCTCAAAGGGTATAGATTTCCTGAAGGTTTTCCAGAAACAGTGCTTACTGAAGGTGTGGATTGTACAGTTGTGAAAACAAGAGGGAGGCTTTTTTATATATGCCGTCCAAAGTAAGAAGCTTCCTGCCAAACTGCCTTTATGCACTGAGTCCAGAAGTAATGTTGAAGACAAAGTTAGTGTTTTGTCCTCACTCAAGAAGCTGTGGGATGAGGTCCAAAAGGAGTTTCTTGCTCCTTTTTATTTTTAAAAACATCGAACATCTCAGCAGTGCATGAAGAGTAATTAAAAAAAAATTATAAACCATCTTATTCAGGAATGAAAGTGTGATCATTTTATTGTTAGCATTATTTAATTTTATTCTAAAGGTGGGGCAAGTAAATGCCTGTTATTCTGGATGGCACTAATATGTGTCAGCAAAAAGGCCTCTGGATTCCTGCTTCTATTAAAGATCTAGTCCTTGGTCTTTGTGCTTGTGCCTAGAGAATATTTTGTCCAGGCAGAAACAGGGATGCCCAGCTGAATTTGTAGATTTGTAGCTTTCCAGGTGTAAAGAGAATGTGTCTGTGCAAAGGGACACAAATGCTCTGGCTCCTCTGGCTCCCTCTCCAAACCAAAAGACAGTGTCTTTCTGCCACGTCTACAGTATGATAGCAACAGTGGATTTTACAGACCAGCTATAGTTAAACTGGACTATTTGTGGTAACTAAGGGCTTAAATGAGGAATGGCCTATGTTACTTCGCGGCAGGATGCAGACTGTTCCATGTCACGTTCTTCTGGTTCCCAAGCAGCATCTGAAGATGTGAGTGATTCAGTTTGGGAGACCCTATAGTAATTGAGAGGCAGTAGTCCAAAATTCCAAGAAAGGGAAGCTGAAAATCGGGATGATTTTGTTTTCCTTTGGTTTTATGAGAAGTACACCTTTTTTGTTTTATTTAAAATATATTGCTTATTTGATATATGGTGGTTAGATGTATTCTGGTTTGTGGGGAATCAGTATCAGTAATGCTTCACTAGAAGGAAATCCTATCCTTTAAACTGCTAAAAGCCATAAGACATTATTCAGAGATATATGATAGAAGCCTGGCTCAACAGACGCTTCTGTTTTAAGTCCCTTTGTAATCCACTGCCATTGTGTGTGAAACAGATGAAGAATACAATCAGTTTATGAAGGATATTATACAAAGTGATTGCTTGTGATGCCAGGAGACAATTCCCAATGACCCAGGAGATCTCTCCTGGTTTTGAGTCCCCATAATTAAAGCAGCTCTAAAATCAGGGAAATTTAAGGAGGGGATTAGCACAGCTGCTGTATCTCGTTAGGCACTGCTCACTGCCTGCACCAGAAAAGTCCTTCTTAAGTTCAGTCAGAGTTACTGTTGGGAGCAGAACTTTAGCAGAGGTTTTGGATTAAAAGAAGCAGTTCCTATATCAATATCCCCATATGATCCATGAGCACCTCAATCATAAAAGTAAATGGCACTAAGTGAGCAAAGAGCAGTCTGCTGTGTCTGTTCTGTTGCTGTTTGCTTAAAGGAATTAATAAAAGGATGAAGAACCGGTCACAGTTACTGTAGGTTGTTTTTTATGATTTCCTAACAATCTTAAATATTTTGAGGATTTTTTGCCTGTTAAAAAGAGCACCTTAGCAAGCAATATTTTGTTTAATGAGATTTATAATCAAAGCAAAAGAAATGAAAATAACATTCACAATCAGCCTCCACCTTAAGTTGAAATTGTCTCTGTCCCCTTGTGAAACTGTCCTAAAAACCAAAATGTTTGTAAATGGGAAAATAAATTGCTGATGTTTCCAATTTCCCCCCCTTTTCAAGCATATTTGACTTTACTTCACAGATAGTGTTTGACTGTTCAACCTCATATGTTTCAGCAAATAAATAATTACCCAAATACTCACTGATACTGCTAACCATCACAATACAGAGTAACAATTGCAGTCACTAAAAATTGGTATAAATAATTTGAATGCTATTATGTGAATACACATTTTTCCATGATGTCGTGGTTTAAGCAAAACACTACCAAGCAGTAACTGAAAACACTGGTGTTATCAGCGCTGTTCCCAGGCCCCAAAATCAAAACCACAGCACTGCACCAGCTACCAAGAAGGAGAAAAATGACTGCTGCTGCTGAACCCGTGACATGAGTACTAAAATAAATGCTTTTCAGAAGGACTACAGTTATTTGGAAGCTCAAATGGGAAGATGCTTTGTGCTAAAACCAAACAACATTTTAGGACCTCCATTTTTAAATACTTAGTAACTTACCAGAAAATGCACAAACAGGTATACTACTTGCCATTCTAGACTACAATGTGGCATTAAAATCCTCGGTATCTCTAGAACTTAAATAGTGGTAAATTTTTATTTGTTTAAGCTGATATTTAGTTCTTTAAAAAGTATATACTGTAAATGGGAAGTGAAGTAATAAAATCCAGTTTCTAAGGCTCTTCTCAGATTCCTCACTAGTTGTGTTCAGCCTTAATAAGAAAAGAAAATTCAGAACAGGAATTTTCCTCAGATTTTGGGTGGGGTTGAACTGAGCTTTTTGTGTATGCATGGCAGCTCTGGCAGCTTTGCACATATTCTGGTGCCCTGTTTAGTCATGTGTTGGCTCCTTGGCCCTTTGCTTCTTTTTTTCTTCATAAGGATTCTTCCATGTGATTTTTGCAACCATTACCTGTAATTAATAGCAGAACATTGCTAGAAAGTCAGACATAATTGATTTCTTATTTTTTCTGTGCTAAAGATCAAGGGGCTATATCCTTCTTCCACCATTATGCATGCAGAGCTATAGGAGAATAGACCCTCTGGGACAAGTCTAATATCCGGTACACTGCTGTCTACCAGATCCTTATTATAAAAGCTTTCTACTGTAGCCAAGCTGTGAAAAAGCTCATGCTGTAGTGGCTGCAAAATGAGCAACTTTGATTATGTAGTCCCCATCAGGAGTAAGGTTATAAGTTAGCAAATTGAAATCCTGAGCAAGACCTGTTCATCAAATAAATCTGAATACCAATGGCTTTCAAGGAGATTACAACCAGTTTTGGGGCAGTAAGAAAAGATGATGCATTTGATGGAGAATTTGCTCTGTTACTTGTAAAATTTAGAGCTAAGTGAATCATTTTCAGAATATTAAATCGAATGAATTTCAGAAGGACAAGTATTTAGGAACTGAAATTGGAGAACAGTTCATGCCAGAAACAAAAGATGTTTTATTTTATTTTAATGCTTTGAAACAGGCAAAGATTAAATGATTCATTTCAAAAACATCAGAACACAACCTACTTGCTTTCTCTGTCAAAATGAACTTTTTGACTTAGCTTTGAGCTGAAAGTAAATAAAAAGTCATGTGCCTCATTTTAGGGGACTCCAAGGTACAGAAAAATCCTGTTGTAGTCAATATGTTTATTAGGTCCTTTTTCAGAATGTTGATTAAGAAAAAGCTAAGGTATTTTAAATGGTGTTTTAAAGAACACATTACTATGGCACTCATAAATTTTAATCTGTTCATAATGCCTAATGTATTTTTTTTAATCTGCCTTTAATTAAGAAAAAAATGCTCTTCCTTTTGTACTAACCTATTTGAAATAACCTATTGCTCCATAATTTT
This sequence comes from Brotogeris chrysoptera, assembly GCA_030323915.1. Classification (NCBI taxonomy): domain Eukaryota; kingdom Metazoa; phylum Chordata; class Aves; order Psittaciformes; family Psittacidae; genus Brotogeris; species Brotogeris chrysoptera. Next base: position 18,353 of record JARCZZ010024057.1, on the reverse strand, counting down.
CTCCTATGTCAAAGTGTAAACATTTTGCATTTTCTGATAGGAAACAGATTATGTTGATCAGCATAAGGGTGAAGAGACAGTCATAGCAGAAGCCGTCTTTTTCCATACTTTACAAGAAAAAAATGGTATTGCTTACAGCAAAGGAATTGAATGGAACAGCTGCACCCCTGACCACATCTGTTATCTGTGGGGAAAAAAGTTTACAGTATTTTCATGCTGTCCCTATACTACCATGGAGAATAGGTATGATGCTAGTGAACTCTCGTTTCACCAACAGTTATAGGAAAGGAAGATGAATTCAGGTTTTAGGTGAAAGATGACACTTTAGATGACACTTTAAATACAGAAAGAGTCAATAAAGAGTTAAGGTAGACTAAAGAACTTTTCCAAATGACAGAAAAGTTTCCTTTCTAAAGGAGAGCATTTTTATGTAAGATGACAAAAGCCTCTTGTTTTCAGGGTTTTTATTTTATAAAGACAAATGTGAACTCTTGTCTGTACTGAAACACAGGTAAGTTTGTCATCATATCAAGCAAGTACAATACTGCCTTATTGTCATCACCATACACTGTAAGAGAAATTCATTGCTAGGACTTGATTTGTAAAATTAATGTTTACATTCCAAAAGAACGCAGATGCTACAGCATAAAGAATTACAACAGTTCTGTGTATTATGCTGAGGACTTTGTTTTCTGTATATCTTCCTTTGTTCTTCAGCACTGGCTTCCAGTGCTTCTGGCAAGCCAGTGCTTCCATCATTCCTCAGCATTCCCATCTCAGCTCAGATGGGAAGCGCTCATCCTTCCTCAGCATTTCGAAAAGACTAGATTATCCATCTCTCTATTTGGTGCATGTGTTCCTGTGAATTTCAGTTTGAGAGGCGAATGACCAAGAAAAGACTTCAGCATGGTCACCTGTTATTATAGGCAGCAGGCATTATCATCCTTCAGAAATGTAAACAGTTTTATTTTCAGACATGTTATATATATCTGTATATATAATACCACTATTCCAATGAGAAGGCAGATTGTTCTAGTGTTTTGGAAACTTCGTCTTTCTAAAATATATTAATGGTCAGTTTGTGTTCATCTGTTTTCCTGAAAATACAGTCTTCAGCTTTATTTCATGTTTACTGCCATTGCATATTCATCGACAGAAATCACACTGCCCCTCACTCCTGATTCTATTGGGCCAAGCTAGTCAAGTTTCTTTAATTATTCCTGTATAAGGCACAGTTGTACTGATCATTGTAACGTATTTTCAGTGTTCCTTTTTCAGTTGTAATTAACCTTTTAGGACATCAATGTCCCAGATGGTAATCAGATTTCTGGTTGGAATGAGTTTGAAAAAGAAACTATGCAATGAGAAATACAAAACTCAAGATGAGGAATTGACTACCTCATCTTTGGAATTTTGTTAGCTAAAATGGTTCAAACACCCGTATCTTTACTAGGATTTTATGATTGTCTTCTCTGGACAGAACTTTAATCTTACACATTTGCAATATAGATCTGTCTGACAATGAGGAAGGCTTTTTGCAACCACTTTAGCCACCCTCTAGAAGCTCATTAAACAGTTAATTGAATCCAATTCATAACAAAAAAATCCTTTGTTTTTACTTTTGTTTCAGTCCAAAAGAATTTCAGCTTTTCTGGCTTTTAGTTTAAAATTGTCACTGAAGCATCTGAGAGGCAACAGAGAGGGCACAGCTTTTCATTTTGTCCCATGGGCTATGCTGGAAGGAACAATAGTGTCAGACCCTAAAGTCTTTTGACTACCTGTGGAGAAGTAAGTGCAGAAAGAACATCAAGCTAAGCTATTCCTGAGGCAATTTAGCTATTTGTTTGTTGAAAGGTTGAAATAATGCAGTACATGTTGCAGAATGGCCTTAATTGATGTACAGAGGCAATATATCTCAGTGGCACAATTCATTCTCACCCTCTATTACAGGCTGATGTGGTTTATTTTTTGTGTTATTTACGTACTGAGCTGGAGAACATGGTTTCAAAATACAACTTTGAGAACAAAAAGTTTGAGAATGACTTTGGGAGGGAAGACTATTCA
>JARCZZ010024057.1:2537-16189 GCA_030323915.1 Brotogeris chrysoptera | reverse complement strand
AGCTGGAGAACATGGTTTCAAAATACAACTTTGAGAACAAAAAGTTTGAGAATGACTTTGGGAGGGAAGACTATTCAAAACCCCTTGAATTTTTTTGAAGCAGTGAATTGGTTAAGAACAATTTTAACGGTCCTGCCTGGCACCTCCTCATGTTTTTTAATAAATGTCTATTTCTTTTTAAAGAACTCTTCCCTAATGTTTTAATAGCATCTTGGTGAATTTCTGGTTGTGTTTTTTTTTCTTGTTTGTTTGTTTTTTGTTTGTTTTTTTTTGTTTGTTTGTTTTTTTTTTTTTTAAACTTTGTTGTCTCATTTGGGAAGGCAGCCCACGATCCCAGGATAATTCTTCTGATTTTTCTTTTAGCTCATCCTTTCATCACAGAAAAGATAAAAATACTATCTTTCTATCACTTACATGACCTTTCTTCATTCATTTATTACACATCAGGACTATTTTCCATTCTTCTGCAGTGCCTATTGCTGGATATTCAGCAAAAGTTATTCACAATATATAAAACCTGAATATTTAGATATTAGTAGTGAATAATTCATTATTCAAGTGGTTTACTGAGAGAAGAATGATGACCATAACAAAGTATTTTTCCTTTGCTTTGAAAGAAAATACTTGTTTCAGTTTCAACTAAAATAAGCACAAGAGAGAAGAACAGATTACAAGCATGAGAAAGAATTGTTTATAGATACAGCATCTTTTCAACTCTGCACTCCTACTCACAGTATGTATCTCCTCTAATTTTCAGAATTTCAGAATTACATCAGGAGAGGTTGAGAATTAAGATCACCTCGTAATGGTGTGGATTTCTTCAAAACAAATATGTCTCATCAAGGAAACTGATGATAGCAGGACCAAAACAATATGTATGCTTTCAGATTTCAGTACTTTTCATGTGAAAAGAGATAGCAAATGCAGAGTTTTCGTATGAAACTGCATATTTCAGCAGATATGATGTGACAACTGATGAATCTTAGCCATCAGAGGAGATTTGGAAGAAATGACCCAGCTGCCAAAACTGGTGTCAAGAAACTGGGAAACTAGGGTCTAACTTGTAATTTCTTTCTCTTGTGTGATGGCAGAGGTAGGCATGGAGTATCAGTTTTGTCAGATTAAAATGTATCTAGGTTGCAAATATTTTGATTGAGACATATCTCAAGGTTTTCATATGATCTCTCAAAATCTTCCCGGACATCATTTGCAGGATGAGAATAATAAGCAATATGCATATTGGTTAATAACATTTACTGGCAGGGTTACACTTTGGAGGAGTGAAAAACATGCCTTCCAGACTTTCACTGTACAATGTGTAAGTATACAGGTAGGTGAGAAATACTAGAAAAAAACAAAACCCAAAACCACCACCACCACAAAAAAAAACAAAACAACAAAACCAACCCCAAACCAACCCAAACCAGTGTTTTTCATTTTACTTACTCAGACATTTCTACACTAAAATTATCTTCACTCTGAAAACAAACACATACACCATTGATTCAAGCTCTAATTTACATCCAGGTATATCTACTGGTGTTGAAAAAAGTTTCCTGTTCTTACCAGAGAAAAAATTTCTGTGCCAGAGTAAACATGTTTGCATTAGAGCAAACAAAAGACACTGCATTCTATCAGGGATGATTAACAAAAGGTTTATTTTAAAACGTTTACAGTAATCTCCAGATCTATTCAGGTTTTAACTGCCTCTTCATAAAAAAAATACACTGAATAGTTTTATTTGTGCCTATGAAGCTGATTGTGATCTGTTATACAGGAAGACATATTCTGCTGTAGTTTCCTGGGATGTAAATAAAGTTTAAAAAGACCAAAATAAAAACTGCAAGTAAACCAAGGAAAAGCAATCAGAGGAGATAGTGTTCCAACATTGCAGTAACAATGTAGGAAATCTCAATGCAAAACCATGTAGAAGAAACAGATGATTTTGTTTTAAAATGAAAAGAAATAAAAATGTTTGCAATCAACCCAGCTCCTGCTCTCACACTCCCATGTTCCCAAACACCAAGATATTGGTATCTGGGTCATTTGTCTAGGGAGAACATGGGTTCTCTTCATGATGAGCTTGGATTCTTCTTAGGTTGATAACTGTATGCTTCTTTTGGATGGGGCTTTTTGTGTCTTTAGGAACTGACCATGATTACTCACCCCATCCTGTCTCACCTCTGTGAGAATCAGGATTTATCCACTGTCCTTGGTGTCCCCACCTGGGTGTCCTGTGAAGCCCAACCTAAGTGTGCCTTAGGTTCTTAATGACCTGCTAATGTTAATGCATCTGTGCGTGCTCATCATATACCCTTTCCTGTCTTTATCTTTCTGCTGTTTCCACAGCTGTGTTTTCTCAGTTGTTGTCCATTCATACTAATTTTAACACCTCTATTATAATTCTGCACATAATTAAACTGCAACACTACCACATTAAGTATGTCTTTTCATTCTGATGTCTGAACTCCACAAATTCAAGTTCATGTAACTTTAATTGTAATTTAATTACTTTTAGGCCTTTTTTTGGTTCTTACTACATCAGTATTTAGAATCTAGATGTAATAATTTAGTGAACTTTTCTTGCTCAGTGGCTAATATTTTAGGCTATATGAATAACAAAGTGCAAGCCCACAAACTGCAGTGAAGCTGTTCAACAAACCACAATTATATCCAGGGAAACAAGGTTAATTTTGTGCAAAGACAAGAAGAAACTGAATATTTTGTCAGGAGACTTTTAACGTGTATACTTGAGAGAAAAATCCCTTCTAGTGTATTTTTTGGTATTTTGGTCAATTTCTGTACTGGGTCTTTATAGCACAAACAGTGTGCTGTAAAGAAGACTTTGAGAAACGAAATCTATTTCTGCATGAGAAATGAAATCTCTTTATATGCAAGAAAACTTAATCAGACCAAGTCTCATACTTAGTTCATGTCCATGCTAGCCTGTCATAACATAATGTGTAGGAAACAGATGCAAAGGGAAAATAGTAAGACTTTAGAGAACCTTCCATCTGTCTTTACATTCTTTGCCAAAGTGAAAAATCACAGTAATTTCTCAGATTGTAGAATCCTGTACCAGAAGGTGACAATCATTGTGTTCCTAGGACATAAACCATGTTTAAGACATGTGGCTATTGTTAGTTTGGGTTTTGTGGGTTGTGCTTTTTATTTGCTTGTTTGGTTTTTTTGTAGTTTCATTTTTTTGAGTTTTTTTTTTTTTAATTAAAAAGGTAGAAAGCATGGCTGGCAACTTCTGTTTGTATGTTGAAGTATTTGGAATATCATTTAAATTGAGGTCCTCTTCCTTTGAAAGGGTAGGCAAAGAAGTGTTACAAAAGGAGATCACGACAAAAGCACAACTGCTTCTAACCTCTCCAATTTACCTCTCCTTTCTTGATAAACCATTAGCTAATGTACTGATTTTCTGGACATACTGCAAAGCCTATTTCGTCCCTTCCCCCAGATACATGAGAAAATGTGTTGCTAGTGCATGGTGAGTTATACTGCATTTTTGGTTTTTATAGGGTCTCTGGAACTTTGGAGAAATGAAATTTCATTGAAAGTATGAGAAATGCATTGCTATTATGTTGATGTGACTGCTTCTTAAAGAACAGTAAGGGCACAGGCTGGACACCTTTTGAATCACACACACTTTCTGTGAATCTCAGTCAATCAATAAAAAATTGCTACTACGGTTTCAGAAAATCCTTAAAATTAGCCATCAAACTCATGACTAAGTCTGCCACAGTATAGATATATACACACACATTCATGCATATATTAATTTGAAGCAATGCACTTGCTAATAAATAGTTGTTACTGTGCCTACTTAATGTATGTGTTACATATATGTAATATATATGTTTGCATTCATAGTAGTCAGCACAACTTTGATCTGTAAGTTACAGATCAAAATAAAGAATTATGAAATTGGAAGCAAATAAGTCTTTGAAAAGAGGTAAACAGATTTGATGCTTTTATGTTATGTCATTTAAGTGGCTATGTATGTTAATTGAATACCAAAGATTTTATTTACTGCTTAATTTGTTGCTGTTACTTGATAGCTTGTCATGTAGCATCTCTTAGAAATGTTTGAAAACCAGTCAAGGGTAATTTAAAATCAATTAGCTGAATACAGATTAGTTATCCTTTTTCCTGTCTAGAAAATAAAATTCTGGAACCATGGAAATGTGTTATGTTTTGGAACTAAATTCTCTTCTTAGAAAAGCAATGCTAGTCACGCAAGCAGAGATAATGACTAGGGGCAAGGATAATTTTGTGATATTAATTTATTGGATAACTCCTCTTAGGTCTGTTGTGAAAAGCTAAATGATGAAACATAAACCAAACTGATGTCTGGCATCTGATCTGTGAAGGTATGTTTTCCTTTAAGAGGGCACTCTTCTGTTACCATGCCTCCAAAGGCTGATGTTTTTTCCACGTGATGTAACCTAATTACAACTAGCTGATCACAAATTTTAAGTAGAAACAGTTTTTTTCATCACCTGCCCTATAAGGCAGTGACGTCTGAAGGGGCAGATATCTATGAGAAAAAAGTAACTTTTATTTTGAAAACTCTGCATGCAGTTTATTATTGCAAATGGTTTTGTTTAATGCACTTCTCTATCAAAATTGTCCAGAATAATCTGAGAAATAGATATGTAGTACAGAGGTTAATACAAAATCAGATTTAAACATGCCATGAGACAGACGTTCTAGCAGCTACAATTACACACAAGTAATCAAAAATACACTATGTGTGCCATGATCTGATCTTACTTATAGTAAGAAATCCTGATGAATCATTGTTCCAGATTTCAGGGTTGTACATGAGATCCAGATCCAGGCTTGAATTTCAGACTGTTAAAATAAAGAGGTGTTAAGGTATCTCTGAACTATAAAACAATAGTTGCACTTATGCTTTAGTCCACAGCAGGATATGTGTGAAAAACAGAATGTGTGTTTAATGGAATCCACATGTATAAATCTTTCAAATATAAATAGAAAAAAAGGATCTTGTTTATATTTCTAGATTAAATCTACATTAAAATGGAATCAGAGTTGACAGGATGTATCAGTAAGCTAAAGCTAAAGTGAAATGCATCACAGGAATGCTACAATTTCTCTAGAAAGAGAAAGGATAAATTCTGGAAATTTAGATTCAAGGCCAATCTTAATAGAAATCTAAGCCTCAGAAGGACACAGCTAATGCACTCAGCCTTAACTCTGCCCATTAGCAATCCTTTTAAACAATCAGGCAATTATTTTCCTGTAATTGTTTTTGCACAGTCCAATTAGATGAAAACATTCCTGTTAGATTGTTTTCATTTTTATTTTCTCTTATAGTGCCACTACAGTGTGAAATTAATGCTTCCCGAATCACTCTGCATCTTGAGCCTTGCTTACACATGGGAAAATTTTGGAAAAAAACCCATCAACCCTCCCATCTCTACTGATGACACCAATTCAACTGAACAAATGCTGGCAAAAGTCTTAGCTTGCTGACTGCCAGCCTCATTTCAGTACTACCTTAGTTAGGCTTGCTCCCACCTGGGAGAGCTGGCATGGTGTTGAAAAGGGTGTTTATTGTCTAGATCAGTGCTCTCTACTCAGCTACATTTAATTACAGCAAGATGTTCTTTTTAGATAGGTGTCTTCCAAGTTGCTATCAGACTACTAATAGGCAATGATGGGTCTGAGATAATTTGAATAGTTTGGGCAACATAAGAAAGAAAAACTTTAGCATATCTGAGTCTTTGCCAGTTTCAGGGTTAGGTATACACTCTGGAAAGGAACATGATAATTTTCTGGCTTTTTTTTACTGATGTTATATTAATTATTATGAAGTCCATTAAGTTTTTACATTAAAGGCAATGGTATGTTTCCCATTCAGACTATTATGTACATCAATAATGCCAGGTATTAGGCATATATTTAATCAGGATGCTAAATAATTTTGATATTTAATAGCAATCACCTTAGAAATAACTATATTATCTCCTGGAAGCAGTTTGGCTAAACTCTTCCCTGATCTTCCTGTTATTACCTGTTTCCTACCTATACTGATACCCTCAGCTCCTCCACTGAGAAGTGGAGCCTCCTAACCTTGGTTTGGGGTGGGCTCCTTACTCCTTATTCTTCTTAATTCCCCCATCCACTCAGATTCACACCAGAAGTTGCTCTGCCCCTGCAAAAACCCTCAACCTGCACTTGCTACTCATCCTTCAATCTGCTGCCAAACCGATGATATGGAAAGGACAGCATGCATGTGCCAACCTTTCCAAAATGCACTATGAATGAATCTGTGAAAAAGGAAAACAGGTGATCCAAAGCTTTGCTGACTTTTTTAGGATGCAATTAAAAATGTACTGTGTATTTCTTTTTCTGTACTTCCACTGGTGCATCTTTGCTCCCAGAGTTAGCGTGGCATAGGAATATGTTTCATAGCTGTCAGCTGAATTCCAGAACTGGAAGGAGTCACTGGAAATTTTTCATTCTGCTATTTCCAGTGCTTATCCAAGCTTTAGAGTTGTTTGAGATTTCCTAATTACTGTTCTTTTTATGGTGTAGATCAGATTCTGACATAATTAAGTATATCAAGAAACCTGCAGTTCCACAGTTTGTCTCTTGCCGACTTCAATTTGTCTGCACATGGAATGATGTAAGTAGATATGTCTTAATAAACCTAACTGCAAAAATTATTTCAACTGTTTTAAAGTTCACTTTCCTAAGCAAAACTTAAAGATTGAATATATTTGTTTCTAGTGTCTAGAATTAATGAATATAATTTAACAAAATTTTCCTTGAATAATAGATGCAATTAAGTGGATTTGTATTCCATGTACGCATACTTTGACTATACCCATCCCATTTCCACCTCATGTCTCAAATGACCTCAGTTCTTTTTCATAACAAGAGCCTACAGTTTTTCTCCGTGTCTAAATAGTCTGTCACAGCATCTTCATCACCCTGGCATGTTCACCTTGTTTTTGAATATTTAGTGTTGATTGTCCAGTTGTGCTGATTGGTCAAAGATGACAGATACCCCTTGATTTCATACTGCATCTTAAGAATACTGAGCTCTTTAAGTCTGCTCCAGCACAGATACTTTTTCACAAAACTTGCATAAGCTTTACAACCTGAAATTTCTAACCCCCTGTTAAGCCTAGCCAATTTAAATAAGCCAATGACTTGAAAAAGTACAAAAATAGTGGGGGAATTGAGAGACAAACACCTGAATGGCCAGAGTTCTGGGTAAGTCCTTACTTACCTTTGAGCACACCTTCACTCTGTGTGTGAGATGGGAGAATTCAGGGCATGGTTCTACACCAGTTTAAAAGAGGGTGACACCAGATAGGTTGATCCCTTTGCTAGCCATATGTTCTTGCTATGAGAAAAAAGGTGATCCAGCCTTGTGCCAGAACATATGATGCAATCTTTAGTCCCTTAAAAAAAAAAAAAGGAAAAAAAAAAAAAGAAAAAGGATTAATACACCTGTGATCTGCAAGTTTCATGGACTTATACATGAAATCACATGTGTTCCTCAGAGAGTCAGGGTGGAAGATGTGGTTGTTAAGCAGGGAGTCATCAAGAGCTTTCCTTGCTGTTGAAAGAGCTGTACGTCCCATACGTTTCTGGAGCTCACACAGAAGAATTGAATGTCACCAAGCATTAAGAGAGATATATACCCATACTGACATGTATATATACGATACGTGATATGTATATATATTCTATTCCGTCCCATCCCATCCCATTCCATCTCATGCCATCATATTCTCATGGTAGGAATTCTCATATTGGGTCGGGGTTATTCATAACTGAGCTGAGCTTTGTGAAATCTGACTGTAAACTCTGGCTTTCTAAAGGAGTTTGATATCTGTCTCTTTCTCCTCTCTTTTTTTTTGTTAAATTTTACTTTTTTTAAAGACTTCATGCTTCCTCTTCCTTGTGGAAAGTTTTGTGTTGGTTTATTTCTTGACTCAGGTTTTCTTTAGCAGTGACAATCAAAAGGAAGAAGAAAAAGAGAAGGTAATGCAATCTCCCCTTAGCTGCCCCTGTTTCATGTTTTAATGTATTAGAAATAGTTAAAGCTATTACTTGTTTGTTTTTTTTTAAAAAGGATAACTGGAAGCAAATTTTCCTTGTACAAAGAGAACAACCACTAACTGATTGTGTCATGAATTAACAGAGTTTATCCAGATCCTTGTTATTAAACACCCCTCCAACACATAAAATCTTTGGGGAATTTAGTTGATCTTTTGAGGAATTTATACCTTATTTGAAAACACCTGCATCTGAAAAAAGTTGTTTAGAAGTTCTTGAAAGAATTTGGAATAATGTCTTCAGAATGTGTAGTACTTAGTGGGTGCCAGCTGAGTCAAGTTCTACAGGTATTAGTCTGAACAGCGTCCACCTTGTTTGTGCATTAAGGGAACTCATTATAAGCCAAGGTACATGGATTGCATGCTGCTTAAATCGGAGTCAAGGCCTAATGAATTGTACATATGCATGATATCCTAGAATTTTTTCCTTCTAATCTGAGCTCCAACCAATGACTTGCAGATGTTTTATATGATCCTATCATATTTGGAAGCCAAAAGAAACTGCTCTGTGTTGATATAATTCCAAAGTCAGATGTTTCCTTTGCTTGAAATATTATTAAGTCTATAAAGGGAAAACATATTAAGAAAATTGCTAAAAGTTATTATTTATACTAAATACATTAAAAATTCACTATATATGTATACATTTATGCATATTTAACTTAGACAGTAGAAATATGGAGATTTGTACCCAGGTTTACTAGCTTTAATCTGTACAAACTCACTGATTTTCAAAGATAAAATGAGTTATTAATATTCACAGAAGCAGAGCGTGATTGAGGTAGGAAGAGACCTTTGTAGGTCATTTGGCCTAACCTCCCTGCTTAGGCAGCGCCACCTACAGCTGGTTGCCCAAAACTGTGTCCAATCTCTGAGGATGGTAACTCCGCCACTTCAAACGATGTTAGACATATTATTTTTTTTCTTCACACAGATATAAAATTAGTAAAATAGAATTAACTGAATTTAAGAAAAGATTAGTGCCAAGAGACTTGGTGTTAACCTTAGCTCAACCTCCTTTTTGATGTGTACCCTCTGCAAACCCATTCATCTTTCTGTGCTCCTTCTGATATTTTCTGAGGGCTGTTTATTTAGACTGCAAACTTTTTGTGAAAGGACTCTCCCTTCCATGTATTTGCATACTGCTCAGCACAGTAGGCCATATGATCTCATTCTTTAACATAATAATGCGGTACTAATGGCCAGATCCCCCACTGTAAGTGACACCTTAATGGGAGTGTTAAACTGTAGGGCCAAGACCTGAGATACAAAATTTGTCTGAGAGCTACAGAATTTGTCTGAGAGCAGGTAAGCTCCCTCTTAAGACTTTCTTTGTGTTCACTGAATCTGTTGTAAAAGAATAATAAGACTAAAAAAACCCCTTGAAGTGGTCCAACGATCAATGCTATTGCCAATTTTCCTTGTAGTGCATGGATCCAAAGACTGCCTAATACACATTTTATTCCCTGGGCTCACTGTGTGCTTATGTACTGCGAAGTGAGGAAGGCCAGATATTGCATCAGGGAGCAAATTCCGGTGGTGTAGACTGGACTGTGGCTATACTTCTCAGAATTAGCTCCTACCAGAGTAGATTGACTACATTTGTACTTCTACTTAGGCTTATGTTTTGCCTGGGTCTATGATGGTATTTCTCTCGCCCTAAGAATTAATTATGATGCTTTTTGTGGGGTGGTTATTTTAGTTCAGAATACCTGAAATAATGTGAGGTTGTATCAGCAGGCGAGACCAGGGTCATGAAACTAAGGGTATATACTGCACACCATGGAAAGTAAGGTTGTGTCAGGGTGCAAATCCTGTTAGGATATTGCTGGAGAAGGCATTGTGGGGTGGGAAAGAAATCCTGTGAAATCTCACATATGATGGCTTCTCAGAGCAGTTCTTGCTGTGAATTATCCTTGCAAAGAAGGCAAGCTTTCACCAGTTCTGTTTGCGTAGATATGCTCAAAGAATGCTTAAATGCCTCACTGCACTAAGCATATACACATTGAACATATGTACAGTGGAACACACAGTAGCCCCAGTTACTTTGACCTGTTAGCCTTGGTGCCTATCTCCCAGCCTTTTATCCTTTTGTTACAGTCCCTGAACTATGTGATTACATCACATTCTTGCCATTAACTTTTGGCGCTGGAAGGTTGTACTCTGCTATGTTGTGGTTCAGCTTTCATTCAGCTCATATTCAATTGTTCTCTTGCGTTCAAATATTGCCCATCATGGCAGTGCTCATTCTACTGGGATTGCTTCTTACAACAGAACAAATTCGGCACGGTACAGTATTAATCTTGCAGAAACTTTTAATAATTACTAAAACTCCATATTTAAGTGATAGAATGACATTCTGTGTGCCTGTTGCTCAAAAGATGTTTTTGACACATGAGCACATTATTACTTTAAGGAAATATATGAAATTTAGCATGTCATATCATGTTGTTCTTTTAAAAAATACACCTATGATTAACAAGAAAGAAGGATACCTGTTTTGCTGACACAAAGCTACCAGCATAAGAATGTACTGACCTTATGAATTTGAAGCTTAAACTTGTTGGTTATCAAGAAACACATTAAAAAGGTATATGTATATGAATTTGATTAGGCCACATAACATCAACCCATGATCTGAGGGTTAAGCTACAAAGAGAAATTTAGAAATAAGTGTTACAAGCTCCCTCTATGCCTCAGCTTACTTTCCTAGGAAATGAAAAATGTGGCATTTAATTTCTTTCAAAGTTATTTGAGATCTAGAGATTAGAAATGGTAGCTAAGGAATTGCTGTTCCTGGGGAGTTCAGGGAGGGAGTCTAACCTCTATCACAGAATATTACAATAAAGCAATTTACTCAGAATGCCAGTCTATTTGTGGTTCTGATTGGTCCTTGATTTTTTGGTGTCCATTGTGCTTTTCAGGGCCCTCACTACCATAGTGTGACATCTACTCCAATTGGTGGTAAGATGTTTGGGAGTTACTGTGTGTAAGGGCTCTTTTATGTTCTAAGCTAGGTTTTCACCAGTCTAATAAAGCTTTCAGTGGACTTTTATTGTCATTCGTAACTTTATTAGTCTTTTATCTGACTGTTGCTTTGGTGTTTCCCTTGATTGACTATGCCTATAGCAAGAATGCTATGTCAGCTGAAATACTCTTCGCTCTTTAATTGTAATGCTACCTTTCAGGGAATAGTTTCCAGAGAAAAATTCAGCTGCTGCTATAGCTAAACTTAATGCTTTGCTATAAACAGCTCTATGCCAAAATTGCCTCAGATTATGTAGGATATTTTTGTGCTAAAATACTGCTTTTTCATTTGTTAATACAGATATTTATAATAGCTGTCTTTGCTCTCCAGAAGCACTAGGTCATAATGGTCCATGAAATGTTTATGCATTTAGATAAATAACATGGAGTTTCCATGTATCTTGAGTCGGATATGTTAGTCAGATTGTTCTGGATCCTTTCTATGGCCTGCCACACTCTACACATTTTTCCTTGCCATGTACCCCTAAACAGTGGCACAGCAGTCCCATCACCCAGGGAGAATGGCAGCTGCCTTGCATGTATTTGGGACAGACTGCTATTTGAGATGTTCCAGAGTTAATTGGTTAGCAATCAATTGCATAATGCATTTAGTGTAGGTTTACTAGTCTCAAAATGATATAACCTTTATATTAAAATTTATTGTACATATCTGTGTTGTTTTTCACTCTGAGGGCTATGTGGGAGATGTTTCATTCTGCTTGATAAAACCAGTTGTTAAAACTGTTACAGTTGGTTAATATTTATTTCTCCAGCACCCCTTCTCACAGATGCTAAATCCTCTACCAGAGTTCTCTCCTTTCTCCATCAGCAGTTCCTGTTCTTCCTCCTCTTTCCCATTGGTCTCAGGCTCCAAGTTCCATGTACATTTAGGAGAGCACAGATCCTACTGCTCCCCTATCATAGTACCAAACCAGGTGAAGAGGTTGTTCTGCTTCCCCACATCCTTTCCGCCAGATCCACAAGTTCCCAGTTCAACACTGAGGAAGCCAGCTGGCTCCCAAACTGGGGTCACTTTCAGGTGCTTCTTCTAGGCTTCCTGACTGAGACTCATGATTAGCTGACATGAACACCATTACCTTACTTGTCTTGATTAATCAAGAAATTGATCTTGGCACTGGTAGTGTCATGTGTTGAAATGCCAGAAAAATGCCAGATAACTGTGTTTCTGTAGGTACAGGTTCCTGATTTGGATGGACATATGAGGTGATTTTTGTTAGTGTATTTTTATGAGATTACTAAGTAGATCAAATTAATGAAAAACATTACATAATTTTAGCTGTTCTTTGTAGAAATTAAAAACATTTTTGTATTGGACATTTTAGGAATAGTTCTTATCTTAGATGACTTAACAAAACCCTGGTTTACATTGCAGTGCAAGTGATGAAAGAGCCTGAAGCAAGATGTCCATTTAGCAACATGGTGGAAATGTTTGTCTCATGATCTCAAGGACAGGCCTATTTTAATAGTCCTTAATGCTGAGCTTGATGCCTGCGTGGTTACTGTGAGAGATAAATACTTAGGTCTGGGATTCACCTACCGAATATGTTGATGAGACAGGGTGTCTAAATCAGCCAGTGGGAAATACCAAAGTCAAAGAAGGATTTGAAATGCCGTCTTGTGCCTCTAACTCCATGCCAAATTGTCGTTATTTGTTTCTGACAAATGTGCATTCAGGTACGTATACTATATCTGAGTGTAAATAATTGTATGTTCCTATAGGTTATGTCTGCATTTTCAGTCTTTTTTTAACAGCATTTGATAGCTTTTTCTGGAAGAATTTGTCCAGTCACTTTTTGAATTAACGTAAATTTTGAACCATCTGTTTAACACTAATATCTAGGGCCAGCTGAATACCTGTCATTTCTGTAAACTGATTCATGAGTGGTACCAAATGCTTCTGTGTGAAAAATGACTGACTTTGGTTTTATTTTTATATTTTTACATTTTATTTTTTTAAAAATATTTTATTTTGAACCCGCCATTTGGCACTGTCTTTTGATCTTTCTTAGGTCTTTCATTGAAATGACACATTAAATAAAATGCATTTGTGTAGTAACAGCAGGCCCAAAGGAGCCCTGAAAAGTCTAGGAAGACAAGTATATACCATGAGCGTATAAATTACATGCTGGGTGAAGCTGGGGTTGGTGTTCTTGGAGGGTGTCACTTGCTGAGAAATTGTGGGTAGCCTTAGCTCAAGCTCAGCTGGCTATGAAGAACAATACATGTATCACACTGCCAGGCACCCTGTGCAACAGAGAACTCCTAGTCCTTGTAAGTGGAGCAGAGATGCAGCCTGTGAGTATACGAAAAATAGGATTTTACCCAGGGGTTGGGAAGATGTGCAGGGGATTGTTTTACAGCTGAGCAGTTTTTCAGACCTTGTTTCCTTTTTCACTGACAAGTTTGGGCAATCTTTGCTTTAAAGCCTTAAAGCAAGGGATTACTTTGTAAATGCCAGAACAGGATGACATATAGTGTCATTTGCAGACAATGTGA
>JARCZZ010024056.1:0-15000 GCA_030323915.1 Brotogeris chrysoptera | reverse complement strand
TCCCTTTTTCCAGTTTTTGGGAACTTCACCTGACTGCCATGATTTTTCAAATATGATGGACAGTGGCTTAGCAACTTTATTTGCCAGCTCCTTCAGGACCCGCGGATGGATTTCATCAGGTCCCATGCACTTGTATACATTCAGGTTCCTAAGATGGTCTTGATCCAGATCCTCTCCTTCTGTGGGCCCAAGGTCTTCATTCTCACTGTCCCTGCATCTGTCTTCTGAGACTTGGGTGGTGTGGTCAGAGCACTTGCGGGTGAAGACTGAGGCAAAGGAGTTGTTAAGAAGCTCAGCCTTCTCCAAATCCAGGGTAGCCAGTTCTCCCAATAGCATCTGGAGGGAGCCCACATTATCCCTAGCCTGTCTTTTATTTTCCTTTGAATTATCCCTAAATACAACTTCATGAACAATAGCAGGGATGAATGAGATCTTAAATAGTCTTTCCAAAAGCAGGGGAGGCAGGAAGTAGAAGAGGGAGAAAGAGGTTTAGCTGTTGAATTTGTTTTTGTTCTCCCTAAATAAGGAACCCACTCTTAACTTCCTTATGTTCTAAGAGTTGTGAATGCCAAAGATTGTTACATGTGAAAGCTTTTAATCTGTCCTATATCTGTATTATAGAATCTAATATAGTAGGCTTTTGAGATTAATTAGCTATGTTAATATAAACAATTATTAATAATGGAACTGAGAGATCAGTCTGCAGCAAAATAAATCCCCTCAGCCAAATACAATCTGAATTTTATGGATTCTTTCCTTTGAAGTTAGCTGAAATTTTTTCTGTAGCAATATTTAAACATTTTCTCCCCCAGTGCGGATATTTTGTTTTTTTCTTTTGCATACGTTGCTTTCTTATCATTATCCATTATTTTTGTTGATGGGAAAATAGGCAGTAGAAAGGCTTTTTAACTTTCTTCCTTTGTACATAGCAACTCTGTGTGGGGCAGATGGAAAGTGTCCTATGCAATATAATTCATCTGGCTGACTATTTATGGGGTGTATATCTTGTTTAAAACTCAGGAGTTTTGTAAATGCCATAAGAGTTTTAGTTTTGTTTACAGATTATTTTGTCTGGAGATTTGTTTGGATTAGCAGGCATACATGCACTTTTTTCTTGGTTCAAGGTTCTTGGTTCAACTTCCTCATTATGTCCAATTTAAACTTCCCCTGTTTAAGTCTTAACCTGTTACCCCTTGTCCTATCACTACAGTCAGTAAAGTCCCTACAGTTCTTCTCTGCTCTAGGGCTATTGCATACACCTTCAGTCTCATGTTGTGAAAATACCACTTCAGATGTAGGCATCTATGTAATCTACTCAACATCTCTCCCCCTCTGGTCAATTTTACAGGGCAGGGATAGATGTATATAGAACTGCCTGGGTAGGTGGGGAGTGTAGAAAACAGAATGACTCTCATGTAGAAATTAAAGGCCATCCTTGCTGCCTTTATGGGCAATATTTTGCCATTTTGGGATGTCAACCTTACAAAAATGTCACACTGTATAGAAGCTATCAACAATAATGTTGAAAAGCATGTTCAACAGGAGAAAGAAACACATTAAACTTCCCACAGCACAGAAGAATGTACTGATGGGAGGAATGCTGTTTCCATCTGCGGAGTGACAAAAAAAGTCTCAGAGGCCCTTGTTGCTCTTTAGAGTCTCAAAGACAGCATTGATTAAAAAAATAAACTATTCTGAGGGTCACACTATTGATGAAAACAACACCTGGAAAGCTCATCTCTTGGTTGTGTTACAACAGATGGTGCTTCCTTTAGTATGTTGAGACAAAGGGGTGTTGCAGCACTTACGAACAAAAAAATTTGTAGAGTCTGGAGATGAAGACACTGTTTTATTCATTAGCAAACTCTTATTGCACACCACCTTAAAATGGAGCATGTCATAAACACTGATGTTATGTCTATGAAAATCTTCATACCCAAAAGCCTAGTTCTCTGGAAGACCATAAGGCTGAATTTAGAGGTGATATGTATTCACAGCAATTCAGTGGTAATTAGGGGTTCAGGCCTAAAGCACATTTGGGTTGGTTTGTTTTGTGGGAGGACTTAGATGTATTTCTGCAAAGGTGGAATAAGGCTAACACTATCTGTGAGGTACTGGCTGGGGCCGCATGAGCTCTTTCAGCTTTTTTCATATCTCAGTGAAGTGAAACAGAAGCTGTGCAGGGGTGGAAGGTCCGATCTGCCCTAATGGACTATATGAAATCTTTGTAGGGAAATCTCAAAATACTACAGAAGCATTAGAAGCAGAGTGACACTGACAGGTACAGTGAAGGAGGAGCTAGTGGGGAAAAAAATTCCTTCAGGATGTGAGAAACAAAGGTCTTTATACAAGTACTTAGAGATGCTAGAACTCTTCCAGGAGCAGTTTTTGGATCTGCAAGCAAATACTTGTTCCTTTCACCTGTGACCCAATAAATGCTCCAGAGATATGCAGACATGTACTTTTTATCTCGAGTTCACTGCGAAAGCAAAGATAACATAGCAAGAATAATGTCTTCCTATTTTCCTTGAAAACTTTAATTATGAACCTTCCTAACTACTGCTGGCACTCCTACAATATTATGCTTTCTCTTCAGAGAATACCCATTTGTGAGCAAATATTAATAAATCTGCTTTGTGATCATGACAGACCAATGGTCACTTTGTATCAGTCTTTTTCATTATATCAAGTTTCAAACTCATGTCATCACTAGTAATCAGGAATAAAAATCTGCTGTGCAAGTCCCAGTCAACCATAAATTAAATAATGATACTACATTCCCCTTTGTATATATATGAATATACACAAGAATATACATCTGTGAAACTGCTAGGAAAGGGGCAAAGCAGGGAGAGAGTTCTGAATTTTTGCATATTCTACAAACTTCTGGTTCCTTAATAGCAAATAAAGTCCACTGTCAGTAACAACACACTGGAAAGCTGTGCCAAGCAAGCTGAAGTGTGCAGGTTGAGGTAAGCACGTACAATTTCATGTCTAAGGCTTTTTGCCAGTCATATCAATGGTCATGGCCAAACACAAGTTTTTCCCTGAATACATAGAGAAAAATGCATGTATGTATGTAGATGTTATATTTGCTTACCATATACATGCATACTTCCAGTTTATTCCAATATGTTACCCACTGAATCAAGACAAATTCCCTTCGTCAGTTTGAGAGAGAGACAGATAGATGTTTTGGAGTTCAGGATTTGAGAACCTCACCATTTATGTTTGTTCTTTAAAGAGCATAATGGGTCTCAGCTAATATATAAAAAAAGAACAACTCTAGGTCACATATATCCAGTAGTTCTCCATGAAAAATAAATTAACAATGGAACAAGACCAAGTTGCGATGATAGCTCTGGCTCTAGGAAATGCTTTAGAATAGTTTATCACAAATATATATCTGAAGAATGAGTGCTCAGAATGTATTTCTTTAGGTATTATCATCCTAAAGAGTTGCTTTAAAAGAGGCTTTTTATTTTTTTGTGTTTTATTTTTATTTTATTTTTCTTCTAGAAATTACACTTTTTCTTTCTTGTCATCCTAAAACAATAATGTTTTTTGAAGCCTGAGTTTTCTCAAAGATGGGAAAACCAAGCAGCTAACACTTAAAACTGCAGTATGCAGTACCTGTTGTTTTTGTACAAATGTGACTGCAGGGCCAAGAGCATCTTTGAGCTGAAGAGACAGCTAATTAAAGCACACAGCAAGTTCCAGCTCCTCTGCCTTAGAGTTATCTACCTTCTAGAGTAAACAGTGTATTTGCTAAATACAACTTGTTACTGCTTCACTGGAGTTTGTGACACACTGAAGCAAAAGCCAGAGGGCAAGTGGAATGAATTAACACCTGTTTGGTCCTTGGATAGCATGTTTACATACTTATGGAGAATAACAAGGAATAATGTTCTGCAGGACTTTGCCTGGGTACCTGTTGTGGTGGTAAATTAAAGGAGTGGAGCTCCAGGTTTCTCAGAGCTACTCCTGTTTCACACAGTTCTGGTTGGGAAATATGCAGCTACCTTGTTTGCCTCTGCTTTGGTCCAAACAAACCTTGAGAGACAGTGGAATAAAGTCAGTGGCCCATCTGAGCAAAGGGGTGATTCATGATATAACGTGAAATATTCATGTCTGCCATTGAATCAAGTGTCTCATAAGGAGAAGGTGAGCTGTCCTACTTAAACATTTACTCTTTCTGAAGCAAATAAAAAAAATCAGTAATTAAATAAAGAAAAAAATAAACAATTCCCCCCAAACCCCCACAAAAAAAAAAAAAAAAAAAAAGAAGAAAAAGCTCTCCCACAAACAAAGACAGTGCTTAAATATATTGAACAGCTGCAGTGGTTTTCTGGTTTTCATATGTTTTAATCAAGTAATAGGATGCCGTCTCTAAGGGACCAAGTTACTGTTGGTAGGTGGAGCTAGAGAGGGGACAGCCTGGTACCACTTTGCTCTGGCCAATTGTGGAACCAAGGGCGATTGAGCTGGCAGCATTTTAGCCTAGGAGACATGCAGAGGAAAGAACAGGGTTGGTTGCCTTAGATCCTCTCCACCACAACTTCTTAGAGAGTCCTCAAAGATGCAGTGAGTCTTTTAGTGTCTGATAAAAGTATTCCTCTCCAGTGCCAGAGATAGTATTGCTTAACATGAAGGAGTAAAACTTTCAGCATGGTTAACGAAAAATGTTATCTGTTGTGTCATACTTCTTGCAAAATGATTCAGATCTGGAAACCTTAAAAAGGCTTTATTTTGTATTTGTTTAATAAGTATTGTCAAAAAATATCGTTGTGATTTAAGCCCAGACGGTAACTCAGAACCACGCAGCTGTTTGCTCATTCCCCCACTTCCTCCCCCACTCCTGGGGGGATGGGGAAGAGAATCGAAAGAATGTAACTCCTATGGGTTGAGATAAGAACAGGCCAGTAACTAAGGTATAACACAAACCACTGCTGCTACCACCAATAATAATAACAATGATAAAGGAAATAACAAGGGGAGAGAATAGAACCACTCACCACCTGTTGACTGATACCCAGCCCAACCTGAGCAGTGATCTAGACCTTCCAGGTCCCTGCCCCCAGTATATATACTGGTCATGACATGCTGTGGTATGGAATAGCTCTTTTGGTTAGTTTGGGTTAGGTGTCCTGTCTCTTCTTCCTACCGCCTTCCCCTCCTCCCTGGCAGAACATGAGATTCAGAAAGTCCTTGGTCAGACTAAACATTACTGAGCAACAACTAAAACCATTGGTGTTATCAGTGCTGTTCCCAGGCTGAAAGTCAACAACACAGAACTGCACCAGCTACTAAGAAGGAGAAAAATGACTGCTACAGCTGAACCCAGGACACACTGTTATTAACTGGTGATATTCTATATATGCATTATTTTGGACCTCTAATATACCAATCTTTCACTACCTTGAATCTACTTAATCATCTATTGTTGCAGAAACAAAGTGACAAAGTAGCTGAAAATTAAACAACAGGCAGCTTTAAAGATTCTAAAATACTTTATTTTTCTTTCTTTTTACTCAAAAAACAAATCCTTGTTTGATAACTTTTAGCTCTCAGATTTCTCTTTTAAATCTGATTAAGCATTATCAGATCTTTTAAAGATTCAGTGTCTCACTTCTCACGCTTTTTGTGATAAAGGAGATTACCAAGTTTTCTGCAATTCATAAATGTGTCCACAGTAATGAATAGCTTTTTGTGTCATCTGTTTGCTCAGCTAATCTCAAAATAGGCATTTTGGCATTTTCATAAAAAATACATGAAGACTCCCCATAAAGACTCATATACAGACTTTTTTGAAGTCTTCATAGAGACATTCAAATACTATGAAAATTAATGTAAGAGGAATCTGAAGAATGTTAATCACATTTGAATATTGGGTGTTGAAACTCTTAACAGGTGATATAAACAGACAGCTTTCTCTCTAGCTGAAACCAGGACAGGGATAATTGCAGCAACAGCATGCTGATTAGGTGCTCTCCCCTGTTACATCCCATGGCTTGTGAGGTGCTCATGTCACAGGCTCCTTAAACACTACTAATTTCCTGTGGAAAATCCAGACCTTCACTGCTGTTTATCTTAGATCAGATCTCAATAATAGCATCAGTAACCTCTCTGCAATGATTGGTGTCACCTTCTAACTCGCATCACATGTTCTTGCAGGATTTTGAACCTCAAGCATTACAGAAGTCATGAAGTAGTCTAATAATTTACCAGAGTAATTTCTTTTTTCTTGGTAAAGTAAATAGTAAACAAGAGGGAATAAAATACTAAGTTTGGGAGCAGTCTTTTTTTTTCCTTTTAGTGCTGATATATTTAGAATACATGCTTCTGATTTCCAGAATGAAGGAACTTCTGTATTTAACGTAGACTGAGATTCCAAGCAATACCACGACTGTGATATTTGATAACTGTGGCAAAACGTGCTGAAGAGCTAGATATATTGGAATTTATGTGACAGGAGTAAACCAGAAGAAATAGTTATGCAGCTTCCTGAAAGCTATTCTTCTCGGAATAGGTTGGTGTTATGTGGTGCTTGCCCAAAATGTGGTAGAAAGGTTGGAATAAGGTAGCAGGGTAAAAGCAGGAATTAGAAACAAATTAAGTTATTTAATGTTTTATACATCTGTATTAGTTTCCTGCAGTGTTTATTACCATAATGCCTAAGTGTACCCTGAGTAATTCAGATCTGCTCTGCAGAGGTGTTAATGCACTTCAGTTGAATCATCTGCTCTTTCTCTTTTCCCAGTAGAGGGGCATTGCTCAGGGTCCCCCCTCTCTTCATTTTTCTTACTTGCTAGGTTTTACTCATGCTGCTAATAGTGGAAAAGCTTTCTTGGAGAACATAATTTTGCATGCATTCTGATGGTGGTGAGATATTTCTGAAAGCTGACTGCAGCTAACCCTGTCTAACTGAACGCTTTCTGTTTCTGGCCTTCATGCTCTACACTCTTTGTGAACTGCCAAGCTTCAGCATAGCCAGGCATGGACAGACATGCATTTGCTTGGGATCCCAGGTAACTTTTAAGTGCAGAACTTATGTTCTTGAAAAAGTAACAAAAATACCCTGGAACTGAGAGAAATGGGACACAAGTATCATGTGTTTTCAGTCACAGCAGTATTAAGGAAGCAGCACTAGGCAGCCTCTCAAATCTCTTGAGTGATAACTTTCCATAAAACTATGTGGAATAACCTAAGAAAAGCTAATGTTGCCAGAGCTGCCTCAACCAGTTATTTAATTTGGTTTAATACGAACCATACGTATGGAGTGCAAGGCTTTGGCATCGTAACTATGCTAGTTTAGTACCTGAAAAGACTGTGATAGGAGGCTCAGTGCTTAATTGTAATTGAAGTATTTTCGAAAATACTTTTGAAAATCTTATGATGCATCTACCTACCTCTTCTAATCCCCAATTATTTCTGTGTATCCCCTTATTAAAAGGCTGTGCCTTCTCATTAGTGCGCTTTCTGCTCATTCCAATAGGCAATCTTTAGCCCAGTCTGTCAACATAACTGTCCAGGACTGGCATTAGCAGGACTAACAGTACAGTTAGTACTGTTCTTAAATGAATATTGTATTTGTAGATTATTGCTTGGACGACATGTATGTGTTCACTTCAGTATTTTTACACGCTTGTTGCAATGATAAATGCTATTTGGTTGGATCTGTTTGCAGTACTCTCACTAATATTCACTTTTTCAATAAGGTTTATGAAAAACTGCCAATGGGGGTGTGGCAATATGTATTTGGCAATATGTATTTTCCCATTTACAAGATAATGGAAAGATGTGTAAAACATAGGAATATCTGACTGCACACCTTCTTTTCCACCTTTCTTCTTAGGTCAACAGTTCTCCATCTTTGACGAACTGAGAAATTGAAACCACACAAGCAGTAATGAAACTGAATTATAGTTTGAAGAGGAATGAAACTGAAGGGGAATATAGCTTTTTTGAAAATTGCTTTTGGTTTGCTGAGATATGACCCTATGACTGAGACCACTTGATTTCAATTAGCAAGTGATACATGTTTATGTGTATTAATAAAGCTTTTAATGCCATAGATGTTCGTCTCTGGACAGCAAAGATACTTATATTTGAAAAATGCATTCATGCAAAGAATACACAATGAAAAATCATGATCTGCTAGCGTTCCCTCCTCCACAGTCTTCCTTTCATTTTTTTTTTTATATTCAACAACATTGTATTTGGGAGGGTTTTTCTAATTCTTATTATTAATCTAGCAGAAAAGATAAAGCCAAAGGAAGTTATGGGCTTTTGTGAGCTGTCTGATTCTTTCCTTAGGTCATGTATTATTATACTTTGTCTCCTCTTCAAGATGTGCCATGTGAGACTCATTTAATGAACAGTGTTGACTGGAAAACTGTTAAAAACAATTGTTGAGAAGATGGTATAAAAACTTGGCTTGTCTGGAGAGACTTTTGAAGTAGCTCAGGACAATTTCAGAAGAAAGATAAATGTAATTTATAGAGCTGACAGATATCATCACCTTCATCTCTCTAGGTTTTGTTTTAAGTAGCCTAATTAATGACAAATCTACAAGAAAGGCTTATATTCTGCTACTGATCTGGGATAAAACATCTGAATACTCAGGTCACTTAGGATGACATTTGGCTTTCTGAATGATATTGGTTCTAGCCTAATCCTGTCGTCAGACCTGAATTCTGAGATCTTCAGCTCAATCCAGAGCTGCAAGAACTTTACAGGGTATTTTTTTAGCTCAGAAGCTGGTAGTGGAAGAAGAAATAGTGAAAACCAACCCTGTTTTGAACAGGATCTGTGCAGCTCCAGTAGTTACTTTCATAAGCTTTTCTGGAATCTGATTTTATGCTCTGCAAACAATACATGAGAATACTAGCTATCTTTCAAAAATTGCATTATTGTAAGATATATAGTTGCAATATAGTAAGTATTTTTGGGATGTGTGCTGGCTGATATTTGTAGCAGAAATCTTTGTATATGGAAAGCAGAAAGTATCAGTGGAACTGCTGGAGAATGATATTTGTCAGCAGTATTTAGCTTTTGTAAGAAGACACTAGAGATAAACTATGGAAATTTGTTGCTGTGCTATGCAACACTGTAAATCTGAGTAGCTCAATTTCAGTCCACTAGAGGCCTGCAAAAACATTTCCGAAGTATGTTCTTAATCTTCTTTTGAAGTAATCTTGCTGAGTCTGATTAAATAAAATAAACTTTTTATCCAGTTGCTATTGTTTCCAAATAAAAGACTGCAGCTATATAGAGATCTATTTAATATACATGACAGAGTTGGAAAACAGTCCTAACAGATCCTTTATTCTTGTATCAACATAGAGAATTGCTCTAACTACTAATTGATTAATATTTTAGGAAAAAAAAAAAAAGGCTTTCTTTACAAATATTTGTGGGTTGTTTTTTGTTTTTTTTTGTTTGGTTTGTTGTTTTTTTTTTTCCTTTTTTTTTTTTTTTTTTTTTTTTTCAGAAAAAGAGTATTGTGGTGCAGATATTTCACTAGTACAAAATACCCACCCCATCATGGTTCTTCATATTGCTAGATTTACGTAAGAGGTAAAGAAGCCAAGATCCATGGTCTGACATGGCTAATGAGCCATTCCAGAGCACTGGCAATTAGCAACTAGCTCAGACTGTTTGACTTGCTTTCAAATCGCTTATTAAATCTGGAAGCTTGAGGTTTCAAATATTTCTAAGGTAATAGTTTGGGTTTGTGTTTTCTTTCTTTTTTTTTTTTTTTTTGTTATGTTAACTCATTTCCTTTAATTTCTATCCTAATTACAGTTATATTAGAGCATATTTTATCCCTAATTTTATGCTGCATATGTAGTCATTTCAGCTCGTCACATAAAAACCAGCTGAAATAATGTTCTAAAATGTGTTAGTAAATTTGTGATTTTCATAATAAAACCAGTGCCTGGTGATAGCATTCAAGAGCAAAAGGACAGCATTGCATATTGTAAGATAATTGTAGCTATTCAGAAAAATTCAGGTAAGCTCCATACAGCCTAATCTTTAATCCCAGTTACTGCAGTTCAGAGAGTTATTGGTGAAAGCATAAGCCGTAGTAAAAATGATGGTATTCAAAATTGCTTGAATTAATTTGAATGCAAGTTTTTCATTTATGTTCAGAATTTACTATTTCACTTGGTTTCAGTTAAATTCTTTGTATTTGGTTCATTTTCAGTATGCGGTTCATTTGTGCATCACTGGACTGCTACTGTACAATGGTTTTTATGTGTCTTAAAATATAATTAATATAAAGCTGGGTATCATTGATAAATAGAGGCTACTTATCAGTATTTAGCATGTAGGGATATATGAAAGGAATAACATAATTTGTCTGAAGCAACTAGTTGTCTAAATTAGAGATAAAGGATTGAGGATGAGACATTTAAAGAACCAAACAGAATAAATACACTGAATGTTCAAAAATACAAACATGACACTTTCCAGTTAGTAGCACCTGGTAAAATGATGGATGCCTTTGTACTTTCTATGGGCAAACACAGAGTACACAGTATTAAATGATGCCTAGGTCTGATATGCATAATCACCTTGAAAAGTAGCAGATAGGAAAGGCTGCAATGCATTAGTCTCGAAGCATGCTCATTGTGGCATATTTCCATTAAAATGAGTGGGAGCCACTGACATAATAAAGTGATAGAGAGCCAGATCCTTCACTTAAAGAAACAGAAAATAGTATATTAAGCAGCTTACAAGAGCGTTACTTTCATAGTCTGAAATACATTGTTGTGCCTGTTAGACAGCAATGCACTTCAGCTGCCAGGAATCTGATTTACCGAGCTTTTGGGATGACTATATGATGAAGTCTGACCATGGACTAATGCTGGGCTCTGCTGTATCACTTGGATGTGTGTAATAACAAATATCAAGTTATGCCAAGTATCTTTGGGCATTAGTGGTGTTCAAAATACATGTATTTAAAATGCAAATTCCCTTTTCCTTATCACCTATGTTTTCAAAAGTGATTCAACAGGGACGTAGCATCATTGGCATACTGACCCACCAGTCCCTTAGAAGCTTAGCTTATCAGTTGCTCCATGAACTAGAAAGATAAATTTTTGTGCCTTTTTTTCTCAAGGAGCAGGAAATAAGAAACTCACAAAAGAGCCTGGGATTCTTAGACTCTGTATAAAACTCTTATCCTATTTAGTGGGTGTTCCACAAGAGACAAAGATGACAAGAAGGTCTGAATGAATGTTCAAATACCTATGGGCTATCTCCAAGTTTCCTGTAGGGTGGGAAGTCTTTTCCTGGGCTTTCAAAGTATACGAAGAGTTTCAGTATTTGGATAACAGAGCAAATATGGCCTTTATTTGAATGAAAGTTGCTGGTCTATTAGGAAGCTTGAGAAACAAGCACAAGAGAACGACCCTGCTCCAAAGGGCAGAATCAACTGCAAAACAAGGACCTTAATTAAAACAAGAATACAACCGACTTTTCTCATTTCTGTGAAACATGAGCTGGTGTAGTCATAATCGCTACTACCATGAATAAACTGTGGTACAGTAATGGAAAAAAAAGTACCTTTGAAATAATTTTTTATGTATAATTTTTATAACAAAATATAGAAGGTATTGGGATGACTTTGTAAATTTATTTTATGGGCAATTTCACAACCTTTCTCTCCTGTAGAGTTTGATAATTGATATTGATTGTCTCTAAAGTGAGTGCAGGATTGTGTGTAATGGTATTGCTATGGTCTATTTGCTTTACATGCATTGTAGCTGGGAAAATAAATAAGAGTCCCCATGTTAACAATTATGTCACAGATAAATAAGAGTCCCCATGTTAACAATTATGTCACAGAGAAGATCACTTTTGCATTTCTGGATCATGAGAACATATCACTAAGTAGAGAGGAATCCTCAGTGTAACATAAAAAGTGTCTACCTTCAGATCCAGAGTGCAAGACTTCATACGGAGCTATTCTAATCTGTGATTCTGGAACAGCCTTTAGGCAAAATCTTGATCCTCTTTTGTAACAGGAAATAAACACACTGTATTTAACGTAGACCTACTGTGTTGTGTGGTATCAGCGTGTTTTGGCTGACCGCTATGGTTATCAACCCACTGAAATGGAAGAGAATCTGAATGAAGAGTTATTTTCTTCTGTCCTGAGAAGTACAGATGTGAAGGTCAGTAAAAGTTCAGGAATGACTTCATGCCACTCTATTTGTTTGTACACTGCAGAGATTTAATGCCAATGGGTAGAAACAAAGAGCAGATACACCTGCATCCTGCAGTACATTATGGTTTGCATGTGGAAGTTTTTAGATGAGCACTGGATTTGTGGGCATGTGGGAAGATCAGAATCCTGAGTTCACACTGCCTGAGTTTCAAAAGTAGATAGAACTTGCAACCAGACCAGCAGCATATTCCTATTGTATTGCATATGAATTTTCAGCACAGCGCATTAGTTACAGTTAATTTGTTTTGTGTAAGTTACACTGCTTTTTCCTTCTTGCATTAGAAGGTGGAAAAGTGAGAATAAAAATTTTGAAGATTATCCTCTCCCTTGCCCCCTCCCGTGTTTTCTCAGAAAGTGTTATTAGCATTTGCATCTCTTATCAGTTTGACTTTTTTTAGGGTGAAACTGTAGTTTTAGAGGACTGACAGAACTTCCACAAGGAGGTATGCACTATTGTCAGAGTCCAATACACTCTGTCCAGGTTCTTTTAGATATTCCATACATGGAGGCTGTAATCTTTAATATCAAATTTACTTATTTGAAGATATCTGATGATACACGGGATTTCTGATTTATTGAAGTGAGACAAAATATACTGAAATCACAAAACACATTGATTCGTAGAAAAACTCTAAGAACTCACCAACAAATTTTAAGTTGACAAGCAGGTATTCTTTATTGTGTCACCAGGAGACACGGGAGATAGCTCCTCCGAGCTTGTCTTGCTCAAGCACCAAACAAGTCATGATTATATAGTCATCAAACCTACATATTTATTACATTACCTGAATATTCATAAAACTACTTATGCATGACCTCATTCTTCTAGAAAATTCCTCCTGCATGCGCACAATAATGTGGTAGTGGTCTTTGGAACCACTGGTGGTCGTTTCTTCATTATCTTCCTCTTCATCACTTTGTCTTTAGGCTGAACTTTGGAGTTGGCCAGCCTTTTTTTTCATTTGCCAGCTTCTTAGTTGGTTCTACCTGGTTTCCCAAAACATTAACTGAAAAGTTCTCTTCCTTATCATTGTTATAGAGTCCACCTGGAGTCCAGGTTGCTTAGTTACAAGCAAAATGTTCATTCTGTTTAGAATGAGCTGTCCTTCATTCTGTCTTTCTTGTTCTTTCCCCATCTCAACATAAATTACACTTAGCAAAATAGCAATTGTACTGGGCATTCTCAATCATCAGGAAGGAATATGTGGGTTGAAGCCAGCTCAAGCCCATTGCTTTCTTCAGAATTATTTTGCTAGTTATATAGATATATACTTTATATTGGGCTGAGCCCCTTATCCACTCCTCTGCCCCCCATGCTAGATTGAATAACTCAGGGAGATATTCGCACTCCTCATGGAGATAGTTTTTCACCTCAAGTTAATCCACTCAGCTGTTGGTAGCTTTTTCTAAAACAAATCCCACCTTCTACTCCCATTTGTGTTCAGATAAAGTCAATTTCTATGCAGCAGCTTTAGTCAGTCACAGCTGGCATTATTACCTGAGCTTCATAGATTGTCTCCTGAGCCCATCTCATCTGAACCTTCTTCCATTGTAGGGATTTATTGGCCAGTCACAAGTAAGAAAACCAATACTTTTTTTGTTTTTCCTTCCAAATATTGAAATTACATGATCCATGACCACACCATGTACCAAAGTGGATATAAAACAGTAGTGCAGTTCTCCAGGTTCTTCAAAGTACCCCTGGCTTTTCTATACCAACATCTTTTTAGAGGATGAATCATCTCACTTCTCACAGTTCCAGCATGTCATACCTTACTTGCAGCTGATACTCGCTGTGTTAGTATTTATCACCTGGGGGCCTTGGGCTGAGCTTCTTGTTTCATTGTACTTAATGGTAATGACGTGTAGTGCAATAGAATAATTGATCATGAAACTGGTCTGGCTTGCATTCCCTGTATGGTCACCACCTCTGTACTTTGGGAGGTACAGATGGATGCATGATCGAGGGGTGGACTCTGCAATGGACGCTATTGCCCAGGTTATTCATGAGTGTGAAACGTGCTGCAATTAAGCAAGCTAAATGGTTAAAGCCTCTTTGGTATGGAGGATGGTGGCTGAAGTACAAATATGGGAGGCCTGGCAGACTGACTATATCACACTCTGTCCTGCCCTGAAAGACTGTTACAAGAGATGGAGCCCAACATCATGGACCGGATGGACTCAGCAGCTTTATAGGGATCGGTACATGCACTAAGGAATGATCTGTGTGTATGTGTGTGTGTGTGTGTACATATATGTATATATATGAGATAAGAGTGATGATGTATTGAAAATGTGGGGTCTAAGCATGATGTAAATAGTATGGAATAAGGGGTGGATACTGTCCTGGGTTCAGCAGTAGCAGTCATTTTTCTCCTTCTTAGTAGCTGGTACAGTCCTGTGTTGTTGACTTTCAGCCTAGGAACAGCGCTGGTAACACCGATGCTTTTAGTTGCTGCTCAGTAATGGTTACTCTGACCAAGGACTTTCTGAGTCTCATGCTCTGCTAGGGAGGAGGGGAAGGTGGTAGGAAGAAGAGACAGGACACCTGACCCAAACTAGCCAAAGAGCTACTCCATACCACAGCACATCATGCCCACTATATAAACTGGGGGCAGGGACCTGGAAGTGCTAGATCACTGCTCAGGTTGGGCTGGGTATCAGTCAACAGGTGGTGAGTGGTTGTATTCTCTCCCCTTGTTATTTCCTTTATCATTGTTATTATTATTGGTGGTAGCAGCAGTGGTTTGTGTTATACCTTA
>JARCZZ010024053.1:0-12818 GCA_030323915.1 Brotogeris chrysoptera | reverse complement strand
TTGACAGCATCCCGCAGCTCAGCCCCTGCTGCAGGAGGACCTCCACCAGGGAGCACCGAGTGCAGCCCTGCCCATTGTGCACCCTCACCTCAGGAGAGCAGTGCAGGCGCTCTCTACACTCTGAGCTCTGCGCTGCAGCCTCCCCTCTCATCGGCTCTGTCTGGGTGCTTACACCTGCCACCGGCGGGGCAGCCAGGGCAGAGCTCCCAGACCGAACCCTGGTCATAAGGTGAGTGCTCACCATCCTGCTGAGCTGCCTGCAGGAGCTGCCTCTAACCTGCCATGGTCGCCCGCATTCCTTGGGTCAGGTTTTCACCCAGTCAGGGTGGTGCCGCTCCTGCTGGCATCGCCCTCTCTGAGTCAGCTGCTCGTGTCCGCTGAGCTGCCGGCTCCTGGGCATGTCCTGTCGAGGGCTCGAGGCTCCCTCCGTGTCTCTTCCCGCTCTGAGTTGAGGCTCCTGGACGCTGAGCTTCCCTCGCTCAGGTGCTGAAGGCGTCCTTTCTCAAGCTACTCACCTCAGCAATTGTGAAATACAAAATTCCGTCAGTGGATTTTAAAGGGCTGAGCATATTAATATAAATTTTCTTTCTGTGATTAAAATATGCCTGTGTAGTTAAATCACAACACATGAATTATGCTTATCCCTGGTAGCTTATACAGAGTAGGGTGAGCATTGCACTAGGCAAGGTCAGAGCATCCCAGTGAGAAGTGGACTGCCTTTCATCCGCTCACAGGGATAAGAATGAACTCCAGTCCCCAGATCTGTCCTCTCGGTGAGGCTCTATTTCCCTCCCTCCTATGGCATCCCCACCATCAAAGCTGCTCTTTGCTCCTTCTCCTGATGGCTTTCCCATGCCTCTGGGCAGCTTACATGGCCCCTTTGCTCTGCCTACCTGGTCACAGCCTTTCTTCAGCATAGCACAGCAGCACAGATGAAGCCGTGCATCCCCTACACTGAACCCTAGGCACTGGCAGCCACATCACCGGGCTGCCTGGTATGCTCCCTGCCCGTTTTATTGCTACCTGGACATGACAGCAATTATAACGATATTTTTACCTGGTAAATTCTTCCAAAACCATTTGGGCTGATCTGTGTATACTTTACTCAGAGTGACATAGCAGGAGGAAAAAAGATAAAAGTGAAGAAGAATTTTGCTTTCCTCTGGCAATAGGGGAAATACAGAAGTGCTTTTTAGAGGCTCTTAAGAAAGTTCATTGGCCTGCTGTTTTTAGCTTGGGTATGTCAGAGGGAGGCAATTTGTTAGACAGTCATTACACACCGGGAGGGTTAACTTGCCTTAAAAAAAAAGGGTGGGAAGGGAGACTCATTATGACTTCTTTGGTGAGCAAGAAGCTGGAATGCTGCATGGCCAGGTCTGCGTTACTGTATGTTGAAATTAGTTTCCTGAAGGTTTGTCCTTTTTTGTTTAGGTTTTCCATTTGTTTGGGTTTTTTTGGTTGGTTGGTTATTTTATTTTGGTTTTGTTTGGTGACTTGCTTCCCCCGCCCCCAGTTCTTCAAGTAACCCTGGTTGTAACATAGATGCTTCTGTTAAAAGTATTTGGCACTCAGCAAACAGGCTTGCAGCCTTCCTTGAATTGCCAGGTGACTCATCTGATTTCAAGATTTCATCCGACCTGCTAACACCTATAAAAGTTAGGAGAGTTTACAAAAATGTCATTTGGGTAAATTGAAAGGGAGAGTTTGTAGGTAGAGGTACTATTAGGTCTTCCGATTGAAGTTACGTGGGGTAATCAGAGGATTATAGCTGGTTGTACCTCCAGGGACAATCCTCTGTTCCTTGCAGAAATTCAGGA
The DNA here is from genome assembly GCA_030323915.1 of Brotogeris chrysoptera. Classification (NCBI taxonomy): domain Eukaryota; kingdom Metazoa; phylum Chordata; class Aves; order Psittaciformes; family Psittacidae; genus Brotogeris; species Brotogeris chrysoptera. Next base: position 11,001 of record JARCZZ010024053.1, on the reverse strand, counting down.
CATAGTTGTCCTTGTTTAGCTTTGCTTTGACTGTTTTATCCAGGTTACTCTAGTAAGAGCCATCCTACCACCCATGTCTATACTTGTGTATGTGATTACTGTACTTGCAAGCAGCAACAGTTTCTGGTACTCTGAAACCTTTTCTAATTATGTAATGCAATAATAAATATGTGAATGCCTGTGATATCATCAAATCACAGCAGCATGCAGTGTAATCTAGAGAGCGTCTTGCCACAGTCTTGTATGTTCATTTGTTTCCTACATCTTTGCTAGTGAAGGCTGTGTGTTTTTCGTGATACAGGAGTGATGGAGAATGATTCTGTGAAAGGAAAGTAATACCATTTTCCATTGATTTTATCCACTTATATAATTGAACATGGTATCTTTAAGCAAGGACACAGCTCAGCTAGGATTGCTGACATCCACTTAAGGCAATGCCTGGTGAGGAAAGCGATTTGGTTTATGATTCAGTGAAAACATATTCATAAACCCAATTGATGTGTGTTCCCCTTTCTTGTGTTTAAATGCTTTTTAAATACCTTGCATACTCCTTTCATGGTAACATCAGAATATATGTTTGAAACATTATTTGGACTATATTTTAGAGACAGACTTTGGAGCCTGAATTTTGTGTTTAAAAACACTGATTTTATAATCCCTTGTAGAAATAATTAGAATAGACTGAAAATGAGATTATTGCTTACAAGTTGCTGTTTCACAAACAACTTACTTTTCTGTAGTTTGTCGCAAGTACTAAGTCCATTTGCAGCTGTGTTTTTACTAATGACATTTCAATGAATTGTTTTACCTATTAATGGTGCCTCAGGTCCTATGACTAACATTAACAAATGCATCATTTAGTAGAATCAGCAGAACAAAGATCAACTGCTGTTTTTTACTGATCTTAGACACTGAATCTGGAGTTTCAGTTCACAATGTAGTTTTTAGGAACCAGCAGCTAAGTATTCAATTCAAATGTAGTGCAGTTGCTAATATTTATCTGATTTGAATGCAAGATGTAAGGGAATCTTGCTTTGGGGGCCTGTTGTTACATTCAGTAAGTATCTGGTAGCAAAGTTCATGGGCCATATAGCTGGTGAGTGTAAATTGTCACAGGTCCATTAACTTCAAGTGAGCTATGACTGTTTATATAAATTCCCTCGGCTGTTAGTGTTTGACTTTTTAACACTAGAGTCCCCTTCTTTTCTGATACTGTTTGTTTCATTCCTTTAGTTTATGGGAAAAGTTTTTACATCCATCTCCTATTATAGTGAAGTTCTCTTTGAGGTATTAACTACTTTTCTGATATCCCAGGACCCATGATCTTTAAATGTGGGTGAATATGAGCAAACAATGTTTTTATGTGCCGGAAAGGCAGGTTATTTGCAGATAACCCTTTGGTCAGAGAATGAAGTTGTTTGTTCAGAGCATGTATACAGGTAGTGCAGGAAGCCTGTGCCCTTCTCCCACAAAGTGGCTTGATACAGCAGTAAAGCTGTCTTTACTATTCTTTTGCTTCTTGGCTTTCGCAGTCAGAACACAGATGTGCAGGTGTGGGGTTTTGGTGTTTTACGGTTTGTGGGTTTTTTGGTTTGTGAGGCTTTTGGCTTGCTTTGTGGGTTTTGTTGGTGGGTTTGTGGGTTTCTGTTGGTTTTTTTTTTGGGGGGGGGGGAGTTGGTTGGCTGGGTTTGGTTTTTTTTTGTTTTCCTGTGCATCTGGGTTTTGGAAGCTTCATTTAAACCTCGAACCCATTCATGTACTTTACTGAATTTCTGCCCTGTATGGGCAGAAGTTATGGGTGATGTTAGGAGCACCTGGCATTAGTGAAGCCCTTCTCGATACATTAATACAATACTGATTTTGAAAAAATACCATTCTTTTCTTCCATCTAGTATTCCGTAGTCCTGTTGCCTTCAGTGTCAGTAGTAAAACTTCCATTGATCTTCTGTGCACAACAGGAGGCCTATGAGCAAAGGCAATTTCATAGCCTATTGTAACTATTTCTTCAAAAGGCAGCACTCTTGACAAATTATAATTCATTCTGAAACAAGAGTTTTATTTTACAGTTTCCCTGAAAAGTGAATATAAAAGCCTGGCTGGAAATTATCTTTTTTTTTTTTTTAATAGTAATGTTAATATAAATTGACTGCGTTTTTTACAGGAGGCATTTTGTAGATGTGATATGGCATATGACAAGGGTAGTGTGTTTCTCTTCTCTCTTCTCTCTGATCTTCTCTGTGACATGTTTCAGTGAGAGGGAGTGAATATTTAGAGCTGTGGACTCATTTAAGCCATTGAAAAGTGATGCCCTTGTGAGTCAGTTTGCTCTCCAGCACTATGATATGATACATGTCAAGAGTAAGGGTAACAAATTACAAGGGCTGTAGTGCCAGGTTAAAAAAGGTCCTCTTTGAGATGCAGTATAAACATACCATGAATATATATGTATGTTAAAAACAGAAATTCCTGATGTTTTACTATAGCTCTTTATAATGCCCTTCCCTCAAGTCAGAGTGATTTGCTCTCTTTGATTGAACATAAACCTTTTTTTCCTTTTATTCTTTGTATTGTAGGTCATTTAGCTTGTGTGCTTTACGTTTATGAAGTAGCCACACGCTGGGCCAAGTAAACTCATTCTCTGAAATCTGATGCCTGTCGTTTTCCCTCTGATCTTAATGTTGATCAAAATTATTCTCTTTACACAGCTTCTGCCATCAGTTTTCAAGCTGTAGCTATCAAAAACTCTTGACACTTTCCTTCAAGACAAGTGACTGTATACCAGATATTATATTTTTCTACCCATAGCAAATAGTACGGCATAAATCATTTGTCCTTTCCTTTGTCTGTCACTGTCTAACTGTGGTTTTCTGTGCACTTGGCCTTCCTTTGCCATTCCACTTGTAATGGAATATGGGGGGGAGGAGTCATAATGTGCTTTCTTAGTATTTAACACTTTTTAATTAAAAGCTGTTTAATCCCTGGACAATATGAAAGAATGTCAAAACTTTGGGTTTGTTATTTGTTTGGTAAATTTTATGGGAAATTAAACTGCACTTAGTTTATTTGTGGGAAACTGCTGTAACAAAGTTTTCACTATCTTTTTTTTTTAAAAAAAAACTAGCCTCTGGAATATTCTGTTATATTCTATGAATTGGCATAGTGTCATTTACTTTGCTAAAATGTAAGCTGAAGATGTATCCCTCCAAATAACTTCAAAATTTATTATTTAGAATATTAAAATAAACTGTTCTTAACTTGTAATTTTAATTTCTTTTTTTTTTTTTTTTTTGTTACAAGGGTAGGTTGATAGACATTAAGTTAGTTGTATTTTTCAGTTTATTCAATGAAAAAGGTTGTTCTGTCTCAGTTTTCTGGAGGATTTCTGATTTTCTTTTTATGGCTGATGCACAGGGTTGGTTTTTTTAATTATTTTCAGGAAAATAGGTTTATCTTAATGAATTTCTGTTGTCTGCATAAGTTGTTCGTGGGATGCAATCAGAAAAAAAAAACCAACCTATCTTACAAGAAAATAAATATCTAGTACCTCTAAACTCTGTTTTCAGAATTCCCTTTCTGAACCCTTGCTGAAGATTGAAACACCTTCGTTTCTCTGTTTTTCAGCAGAATCACTAGGTCTGCACTTATTGTGTTTTCGGGGGCATCAGATACATACTGAAAGCTCTTATCATACTTATGTGCTTAGAATGATTTTAGTGTTGAACATTTTCCACAATTACCTTTTATTTACTGAGACTTTTTGTTTCATGTGCCCCCTGGACTGGTCAGATGTGACAGTTGCATACAATGGGTTGTGCTACATAGATACCATACAGTGTATATCATATAGATGTGTTCTTTCAGCATTTCAGATTTTCCAGTAAGAAAAGTATCTTTGTTTCCTAGGTATTTTTTTTCATAGTCTTTTGTTCAGTGTTCTTTCTCTGTCACATTTGAAATTAAAGTAAATCTTAATGCAAGGGTGGGGGTGGCGAAGTATGTATGTTTTTTGCAGCACATTTAATACACCTAGAAATCTCTCCATATACTTCTAGAGCAGATATCTACCTGCCGTATAGAAGTTCTTCATGACTACCATCTAGAGAGATTCCCATTTATGCTTCCTGAGTTTTATTCTTATTCAGAGGCATCTAGTTCTTCCAGTGGTTCCTTTATAGACCCAGATACCCCTAGAAGTTATGATTTCTGCTAGAGGGAAGAGATTGAACTGGCACCATACTGCTGAACTTGTGTATTTCTTCTACATTGCTTGTATGGTTAATTCTCCATTTCATACAGACTTCTCCCCACAAAGCTAAAGTCAGATTGTGTTTAATCAGGCGATGAAGTGCATGTGTGAAAAGGAACTTGTAAATGTCTTATCATCTTCAAGATGTTTCCAGACATGTTAAGCCTGTTCAATCTTAGAGACACTCCATGTTGTATATAAAAGTAGTATGAATGTTTTGGTATTAATTGTCTGTGACTGAAATAAAAGGTTCTCCTGCTTTACCTTTATATTAAAAAAGCTAGATTTTAACTTCATTATTCTGGCAGAAGATCACCTTATGGGCATGGAAAAATAATGGCATTCATCTTAAGAAATGGAAGTTTTGATTTTAGGAATAGAGGGTCTGTCAGATTCTTGATGATTTTATTTTTAAATCCAAACTCTGGTAATACGTCCAACAAGTAGTTGGGAGGACATTTCTCTCAGTAAGACAAAAAACCTTACCTCCACTCTAATTGTGTGCTGCTTTCCAGGTGGGCTGCCTGGAAATGCTGCCCTCCACAAAGGTGAAAAAAGATGATCAACACTTATGATGTTCCTGACTCTATTTTGTAAAACAAACAAACAAGTTATATAAAAATGGAATAAAATCACTAGTGAGAAAAGATAGTGCCATCTTGAAACACTCAGAGCAAACCAACAAAGAGCAAAGGTAAAAAGCACCTATGGCAATTAGCTTGTAAGAATCCTGCAAGTGGAACAAATTAAACTCTTCTGGATCCCTCTTTGTGGAGTTAGATATCTGCTTTTACCAGGGTTCTTGAGCTGAATTTGCAGCTCAAACAGCAGGAAATTGAAGAGTCAGTATTCCTACGTATTTTCAGCAGCTTTTAACTCTTGCTCTGAGCAGTGGCTGAATTGCTGTCATATGGTTTGGAGCATGAATCGAAGTTGCACATGGTTCCAAAGACTCTTACTTGAACTGAGTGTGACACTGCACCTGCCCTGTTTTATCAGATTCACCCCATGTTGCTTTTTGCAGCAGATGTTTTGCTGTGTGCTCAGTACAGGTAGCTGAGGGTAAGAGTAATCTGTAAGGAAACTGTAAGTGCTGCTATTTCTGCAGCTTTATTGAGATTAACTATTTTCCTGAGAAGACTAATGTAATTTTGTCCCCTCTGTGTTGCTATTAGTCAAATGGTATTCACTGAGTTTCCTGACCGGACAGAGATGCATGTAGAATAACAGCCCAGCTTCTGTTAAGAGTATCTAACATCAGGTTACTGTTTACATTTGCTTGCATCCATGGTAATGGTCATATCCAGTTTAGTTTAATCAGCAGTTGACTACAACATGGGAGAGGGAAGCACATGTGTATATATATAGTATCTAAGCTGTATTTGAAAGCTTGGTTACAGAAATAAACTGAGCTAAGCAAGATACCACACTGCTTTTGTCACCAAACCCATGCTGTTTGGAGTGATGGGGTTTTTATAGTTTTTGGTTGGTTTCTGTTGTTGGTGGTGGTGGTTTTGGGGTGTTGGTTTGGGGGTTTTTTTTGTGCTGGCAAGAGAGCTCTGCACTGAGAGTTGAAGTGTGAGATATAGTTTCAGTTAGATACATTACAGACTTTGTTCTGCAGGATGGGGGTATGAATTTACTCTTGAGCAGGAGGTCAAATCGAGGTTTCATATTCATTCAGCTCCTTATGGAAATTGCTGACTTCCTACTGAGGTAGTTAAGGATCATAAAACACAAGGATCATAGGCACAGACAGAATGCTTTGATATTTTTGTCCCTTCAGGCATGATGCAACTGTTGCAAAAGTAGAGGGGGTTTTGTGAGAGTGAAATAATTTCACTGCAGGAATTAATTGATCCTGAAAGACTCCTCCTTTACTTCACCCACCATAATAAAAAACTTACATATCTTTGTTGGAAGCAGAACTTGTTTCAGAGCTTATAGACAAAATGTTGCTTTATGAATACTTAACAGTCATACTGTGGTAGGAAGTAAAGGCCAGATCAGGGCAATAACTGCATGAGGCACTTCATATGACCATGATTTATCTAGCAGCTGTGTGGTGGATTGGGTCTTGTCAAGTCATTGTCTTTCTGGGAGGAAAGGGAAAGGTGCTGCTCAAGTAACAATCAATGGTTCCAGCTTTTGTCTACACTGTATGAGCAGTCCTGACCATTCTTCCACTGCAAAAAGAGTTTATACTTTAAGAACTACTGGTAGGATTTCCCTGAAGAGATGAGCTTTATCAGGGAGATGCACTGGAGGAAAAATGAAAAAAGGCTCCTAAGACAGAATAAGATATTGGAAATAATGGGCCACACTTGGTACTGTGTAGGTGTTGAGTGAAGGCTCATCATGGTTAGCTGTTCTCAGGGAGCAGGATTTCATGCTGATTTGGCCAGCTGAAGTTATGTGTTTTTGCATCTATTCACTGACTGCTTTGCCCTGCTCGTGTGGCACCCTAAGGAAGGGTAAAGGCATTTGCAAAAGAAGTGGAAACACTCATGACCGAAACACGTATAGATATCCAGGGAGATTTAGACTGGATATTTAGAAAAATTCCTTCACTGAAAGGGTGATCAGGCATTGGAAAAGGCTGCCCAGGGAAGTGGTGGAATCACCGTCCCAGGAAGTGTTCAAAAACTGTGTAGATGAGGCCCTCAGGGACATGATTTAGTGGTTGGCCTTGATGATCTTAAAGATCTTTTCTAACCTAGCTGATTCTATGACTAGATAATGAAGTACAAGGTGCAGAAGAATACTGAAGTAATTCTTCAAAAATTGCCTGTATCAGAGAGGTGCCTCAAAGTTTTAAACTGATTTTTTAGCTACAAAGGCTGCTTAAGGTTTTGGGTGTCCTAAGATTATTTTAGAGTCATAGCTTTCTGTACTATCTTCTAATGTTTCTTCTGGGCCATCATGCTGTGAATGACATGATGTGAATCCATCAGGCTAGTGAATCCTAGCACAGAGGATATGCTGTGCCAGAGGAAACACATGGCATACTGAATATTAACTCTGAGAGTACTCTCACTCTGAAGCCCCTTTCAGTGCTAAGCAGTTATGATCTGCAGCTCAGCTGTGTATTATATACTGGAGCTTTGGGGATGATGTGTTGAGCCACTGAGCCTTAAGGCTAGCGCTTTCATGCCAAAATATTTGTGTTGATGTAAGGGAGTAAAATCTGGCCCAAAGCCTCACTGAATTGAAAAATTTATTAAAATGTATGTTGAAAGAGGAATTTGGCATAGGCTCTAACTAGAGAAAAGAGAAAAAGAGGTTAAAACCTTGATTACTTTTTATCCTGTTTATCTAATTCAGAGTTTAAATTATTCCATGTTTTAATTAAAGCTTGGCAAGATCTCTTTTGATGGTCACTAGAGAAAATGAAGAGAGGTATATGCAAGTGGGAGAAGAGAACCAACTGTATGCCTAACTGTGCTTGGTGCAGCTAGACGCCAAAAATTCATGGGGACATGTAACAAGATCTATGTTGCTGTCTCAATCAAAAGGCTTTTTAATAGATTCACCTGCCAAATCCTATTACTAATAGCATATGACTTTTAAATTAATCTTGGGGTTTGGTTTACTTCTTTCTCTAATAAGCTATTTACGAGGTGCCTCATTAATACTTTTAAGGTAGTATACAGAGAATTGGAAGAATAAGCTGCACCTGGGGAATGGAAAAAATTCAGATTTACTCTTTTGCACTTTCTCCATTATAAGAATATATTTTGTAAAAATTCATTGGGGACAGCTAGACAACTGCTTATAAAATCCTAACCTGTCTTTCGCAGGGAAGATTACCACGAAGATGGGTTCTGTCAGCCATACAGGGGAATTGCGTGTGCACGAATCATTGGAAACAGGACCATTTATGTGGACTCCCTCCAGATGCAAGGGGAAATTGAAAACCGAATTACTGGTAAGCTTATACACTTTTATAGCAGAGGAAAAAACATTTGTGAAAGTACCAATTCAAGTATAAATAATGCTCTCATCCTTTTCAGCATTATCGGTCAATGACTAGAACATCCTTATATTAAGGTTCAGAGCAGGTGAGCCAGTTACCCACTTGTACAGTTAGCAAAATTTGAAGCCAGGAAGATGAGTATTTGCTGTCCTTAAGTAAAATGTCAGAGCATTAACTTTCTAAGAGCTGGTAGCTTGTCCTTGAGCTTTTTGCATGATGGATTCAAATAGAAGATTTTTTTGGAAAACAATTTATGATGTACTAAAAAGGTATTGGGTTTTTATTTTCTTGAAAAATGTATGGTAACTTTTCCCTTGGGTTTCCTCTGCTATTGCATAATCCTGGCAGAGTCTGGATTTCAAACAAGAGTCAATCTTCTTGTGATCTGCACCTACTGATTGTTTTTTTGATCATTGTTTTAATACAGAGTCACAAACTTGCATCCAAAAGTTCAATGGCTTTTAATGGTCTCTACATGAACATGGGTTTTTTCATTGGACCTCACTTAGCTGACATGAGCAGCTGTGACTGATGTAAACAAGTAGAGCAATCAAATGAACCTATGGAATAAACAGTTTATCATAATATATGGCAAATTAACTCATTCCAGCAGGAGCTTATTTGCGTCTGACCATATATGGCTAAGTGAATCTGCAATTTTAACATAGCTGGTTGTCAGAAAAAGTTTGACTGTTTGTCAGCTCTTCCAGTATCTGAAGGGGGCCTATAGGGATGCTGGGGAGTGACTCTTCGTGAGGGACTGTAGTGATAGGACAAAGGGTAATGGGTTCAATCTTAAACAGGGGAAGTTTAGATTGGATATGGGGAAGAAATTCTTTACTGTAAGGGTGGTGAGGCACTGGAATGGGTTGCCCAGGAAGTGTGAATGCTCCATTGCATGGCGGTGTTCAAGGCCGGGTTGGACAAAGCCTTGAGTGGCATGGTTTAGTGGGAGGTGTCCCTGTGCATGACAGAGAGATTGGAATTAGATGATCTTAAGGTCCTTTCCAACCTAACTGTTCTATGATTCTATGATTCTATCTCCTTAAAGACATTATCTTTAAGGCCTTTGAAAGAACACCAGGTCAGGTTTTCTGCTGTTCTTGAGATGGTGATCACATGATGGGACTGGCAAAATTCAGGTGTGGACCTTTCCTTGGGCTGTTGTGACTCATTCCCCTCCATCCTTTCTCCTGTACTTTGTTGTTTTTCCAGTCTTTTTATCATTATGTCGTTAGTTAATACATACTATGGATACAGTTTTTTCTATGACATAATTATTGGCCTGTTTGGATGTTTTTCAGCATTATGGAAATGTTCAGCTATCTGAAATGATGAAATCTATAACTCTGAATTAGGTTCATAATATCCTTAAAAAAAGAAAAAAACACACTACCAACCGAAGCCACAGCACCACCACCAAACCCTCCCCCCAAAAAAGAAACCAACAAAAAACTAGCTGACCAATCAATCAACAACCACAACCACCCCCCCAAAAAAAACAGTAGCAAAAAAAAAAACAATGCAAAAACTTCTTGCAGCATCAAGTTATACTTGCTTCTGGGATATACAACATCTGGCTGCTGGATCCCTAATACCACTGATAGTTAGATTTTGGAGGCTGGGGTCTGGGACTGTCCTGGAGTTGAGGAGAATTTCTGATGGAACCTGTCTTTTTTAGAAAACCTCTGTGAACCATCATGTAGGGCTACCCAGTACCTAGCTAAGCAGTAATGATAATCCATTAACAGTATGGCATTTTCATACTGTATACACCTGAAGGACAGAACAAATATCTTATGCGAAATAACCCTGAGGATTTCACAGTAGACTTGTTTCTTCAAGTCTACTTACACGTAAAACAAGAAATGCACTCAGATAGTGTCTCTGTTCAAATGACAAGGTGTTTTTGAAATTGCAGTAATTTATTAGATTTAAAAACAACCAAACAAAAAAAGTCGGCTGAGGTGTTGCTTATACTTTTGTCCATGCTATTTAAATGCAGGTTTTGGTGCCTTTGTGTGTTCTGGGAAAACTGTGCATGGGAAACGGTGACACCTACTGCCCAATGCCAAGAACATTCAAGAAGTTTATAGGGAACGTGGGGGAATTTTCTTTCTAGATTCTTATTTCCCTGCTGTGCTGATGTGTAAGATACTTTCCCTTTTTCCCTACACCCTTGATGCCTTTCAGTCCTGGCCATGTGCTTAGGTGGGAATTGCAGCCTTCTATTAACAAAAGTACATTTCTGGAGAAGACCTTGAGACATGACTGGGAAGACTGGAAGGCCAGCAATAAAGAGTGCATGGACCTGACCTCTGACCAGTGGATGCATGTGGCTTGCAAAGTGTTTCCTGTGATGTTTAATATCTGTTTATTAACTAAACAAAATAAAGCACTTAGATGCCACCAAACAGTCCTGCTGGCTTTTGCACCTGCTAGTAAAATAAGGACATGATCCTGAATTGCGTACTTTTCGCTCGTGCCAGTCTAAGTTACATAATACCTTCATAAAAATTAGTTTGGTGTTTCAAATAGTAACAGTGACTTCTTAATTCCTCCAAGCTTACCTTTTCCCTGCTAGTCTTTGGGACAAGCACATCTGTCGTGGTTTAAGACCAGGCGGTAACTCAGACCATTGCAGCCACTCACTCACTCCCTCCCCTTCCTCCCCCTGCTCCCAGAGGGATGGGGAGGAGAACCGAAAGAATGCAACTCCCATGGGTTGAGATAAGAACAGTCCAGTAACTAAGGTATAACACAAACCACTGCTGCTACC
>JARCZZ010024050.1:0-16611 GCA_030323915.1 Brotogeris chrysoptera | reverse complement strand
GTTGAGGACACCAGAACTGCACACAATACTCCAAGTGAGGTCTCAGGAGAGCAGAGTAGAGGGGCAGGATCACCTCATTCGACCTGCTGGTCATGCTCCCTTTGATGCAGCTCAGGATACGGTTGGCTTTCTGGGCTGTGAGCGCACACTGAAGCCAGTTCATGTTCGTTTTCTCATCGACCAACACCCCCAAGTCCTTCTGCGCAGGGCTGCTCTCAATCTCTTCCCTGCCCAACCTGGAGCTGTGTCTGGGATTGCTTCCACCCAGGTGTAGGACCTTGCACTTGTCATGGTTAAACTTCATCAGGTTGGCATCATCCCACCTCCCAAGCGTGTCAAGCTCCCTCTGGATGGCATTCCTTCCCTCCAGTGTATCAACTGGACCACACAGTTTGGTGAATGCTTTAGATGAAAAATTTTAAGCAGTAATGTATATGGAAAAATACTGAAACTACACAACAAGCAGTTCAGGATTGTAAGCTATGTTAATACAGTCTAAAGCATGTTCTAAATTTCTGCCAATGAGGAAGCAAAGTCACTGTTAATTTCACTAGACTCGGTAGTAAACCAAACCAACAAAGAAGCTTATTTGTCCCCTGCCCCCACAAAAAATGTGAAACAACCCCCCAACAAACAAAACAGCAAACAAACAAAAAAACACAAAACAAAGAAGGTAATAAGAAAAAAAAAAAGGCCAAACTTTGGCTTGTCACAATAGCAATAAGGGACAGTGAATGTTGTAATGAGAATAAATTTATGAAAATAACTACAATAAACTTGAATGTCAACTTTGCTTTAGGGAAGCCATCATAGTTGATCCTGTGGGAGAAAACGTTGGTGCAGGGAGAATTCTAATCCCTTCAATATCTCAGCACAGGTATTTAAAACAGCAGGCAGCTGCTGACTCCTGTTCATTTGTGAGGCATCGAATTTTGTAGTACGGTGTTTCTCCCACTGGAAGGGCTGTGTCTGTATGTTTCACTGCTACTATAGGAAACTTGGGCAATGATGCTCAATGTGCTTTTCATCACAAAAACCCTTTCTCACTGTTGACATCTGGTGTGGTCAACTTTGCTGTCCCTGGGAGATTTTCCGAAATGTTTTAAGAACCATGTTGCTCTGTTACAGAATAACACAGGGGAGATGTTTAGGAAATGCTAGTTTTGTTTTGTATTCCCTATGATGGAAACAGGCTGATAAAGTTCTTCAGAAAGCAACCATGTATAGGAATATAGAATTTATGTGCTTAGTATCTCTGAACCGCTGGTTCCACAACTGGATGCAAATATTTTGGAGAGGCTCTAGTTCACATGAGTTTTGTAGAAAGGGCTTAAATTTTCAGTAACTTACGTCTCATCTTTTGGGTTTCTTTTTCAACAGATGGAAAAGAATATGATGAGGAAATGAATTAGGTTATGTAGAAAGTATGTTTTTATAGGATTATAGTAACTCTCTCTGGCCTTTCCCTAACATGTGTTTGCTAAAATACTTGATGTCTTTTTAATGTCTTATAGTTGGCTTTTAAACAAATAAATAAAACCTCACACCAACCACACAAAACTTTGTCTATAGTTCTCTATATTTTTCCTGGTATTTGTAAACAGATGATTTATATTGAGGTATGTGCAGGAAAGTGTGCTAGAAACCATGCTTTTAGTTGACACTGTGTTGCTTGCTTTCTTTCAACTTAGTTGCATTTCTGATTTTAGTTACCCTTACTTGTTCAGGTTGTTTACTGACTTGGTGTCCATAGTGCGTTTATTCCCTCTCAGAATGTCTAGAATCTCCTTAGATAACATTGAAGCTATTTTTTCTCTGATACTTTTATCAAAATCTGCATTTTCATGTCACTTCCGCCCCCATTCATTTTCATAATTGATTTAGTTTTCTTGATTCAGCATAAATTATGTGTGCTGAATTTAATAGTCTCTTGTCCATGTCACTCTGGTATATAGCTTCTCTTTGCAATTCATGGAAGAATTCCATAGCACTTAATGAACCTATTTGACATACGAGTAAGTTTTTCTGAAGAGTTTGTAAGTTTATTTTAGGCTGTGCTTGCCTAATTGGAAAAATTGGTCTTCAGATATTTCAGCAAGAGTAAAGGATTTTCAGTATAATCTTGGACAGTTCAGCCTTTTAATGAAGTTGGAAGGATGCTCTCGTTAGGTTGTTTTAATATAGAAAATGGAGGAAGTTTCTTTTCCAGAATGAGACTTATAGCTATGGTCTAAATTGCCTTTGGGAAAAATCTCTCCTTGGTATTGATGGCATAAGATACTAGCATTTTAAATCATGAGCTTCAGCTTATGTATCTAATATTGGATTGTATGTACACTGCTGTTGTATTTTACAAAATAAGAAATAGTAAAAGAATGAGAATATGAATCTACAGAAAAATCTGTGTAAAGATGAGTAAAATGAGGTCTTTGTGTTCACTCTCGTAAAGATCAGGGATTAGTAGTGGAAATGATGTGAGAATGGAAATGGGGGACAAAAAGTGATGTGGAAAAGGGACAGATACTGGGCGGTGAGTAAGAGAACTGAGGTAGAGATGTCTTGGGGAAAGGGGGCCTGGCATGATGTCTGGGTGGTACTGGACTGGGGAACTTAAATGACAGCAGAGGAGGGAGAGTTGGAATCTAGTGACTGTAGTTGTGTGGGATGATTTGGCTGTAGGCTTAAACGTTTACCCATCCCTTCCACCGTGGCTGAAGAAGCCTGCGGAAGTGGGATCAGAACAATGAGCAGTGTTGATTGCAACATAAATCTGTGGAAACTGAGAGGGAGCCTGTGATTGTCCTGGCTGATATTGCTGCTCTTTCTTCTCCCCACCATGGCCACCCCAGAGGTGGGAGTAGGTTGAGCATAGCTCTCTCCAGTGCTCGTCTCTGAGGTTGTCTCTCACCTATTCTGAGCGATCCAGAGTGTACACCTTTTGCCCCAGTGGTTACAGGTGTTCTTTCTGTTGGTACATCTTTTAGGTGGCATTCGCTTTCTGTAATTCCTGATGGCTCATCAGGAAATTCAAAGAGTAACTGTTGTTGGTGGAAGGCTGTTGCTGTAAGTTTTAAGGTTCTTAGGAGTTGGAAAGAAAATCACTGAACATTAGTAAGCAACATCAGAAGCAAAATCTCTCTGAACATTTTTACCTGTCCAAACCGCTTTCTTGTAATTATGGTCTTTCCTTTAAAAATGACTGTTTTGGTCAGTTTACTATTGCTGTGTCCCCTAGAGACATGTCAAAGAAGAATCTGTCCATTTTTCTTGCTTAGATGGTCTTAGGTTTTGAAGTATCTGGTTTTCATCAAGCATATTGCTGGTAAAAAGAAATTTGTAGCCCATAGATGTAAAGAGTTCCTGAATTTTAGCAAAGATCTGGAAGAAATCAAGCCCTGTTGGAAAACTAATGATTTACTGGTGCAAATCAAAAATGTCTGGAAAAACATTACTAGATTTCCTGTTGAATAAGGTGATGATTAAGTCATTCATTTAGCTCTGAAACTTCTAGCTGTAAATTTGATTTCTGTTTGTTAGAAGTATGTCATCAGTACATCTCTACAGTCCTCTAAATGATGAAGTATTCTTTTCAGAATTAACTGACAAAACAGCACTGCAGTTTGGATTTTTGGCAATGTGTATTAGTCATTTTGGGAGAATGGCTTTGGCTTATGTTTATGTGAAAACTATATACTTTTGTGGGAAAACAAATGACCATAAGCACAGAAACCTGAGAAAAGATGGTTAGTTTTTCTTGAAAGTCATCTCTCCCTGCACACCAAGCTTGCCTGGCTTTGTGCTTACTGAGTTGCATAAAATACCTATGGATCTAATCAGTTGTTGCTGGATTTTTCTGCAGGGGAAGGGAGTATTTTATTTAGGTAAAATGTGTAATCAAGTAGTATGTGTATTTGCTGATGAAATTTAAAAATTCAATTGATGAATTTGTACATCTGTATACAACTCACTGATGTGCTGAACTAGCATGTAGCAGCAAGATCTGCAAATGTGAAAGATAAATTTTCAGTTATTTTAGCTATTCGGTTTAGTCAAACTTAACAAACCAACTGGAAGTGTAAATGAAACAGGAAATTATATATTCCTCTAAGTAGCAAATATGGTAAGATAAGACATTTGCTCTTCAGAATGCTGAAAAACATCAGAATAATTGTATTCTGGTTGCTTTTATTCATTCATTTTAGGTATGTGGAACACTCATCATTTAATCATTTCCTGTCCAATTGAACCTGTATACTAATGGTATACACTTAAGAAAAATAGTTATGATAATCCCACATAATAAACCCAAGATGAATATATAAAATTAAGCCCAAATAATTGCCTTATTGTATACCATAATTTTATGTTAATTACCTCTAAAAGCCACATATTCTAGTTAAAAGGTTATGCAATTGCAAATTAGTAAATTTCAAGGCAAGTTCAGCTGTACTTTCTTTGGAGGCAAAGATGCAAAACTGCTTGCTCTCTGTAGCCAATGATTAAAACAAGTGCCCAAGTCAGTCTGCTCAGGATCTGCTTGGACATATTTATTCTATTAGTTTTCAGTGTCTGAGTGGCTGGCTGGCAACTTCTAGAATTATATAGTTCAACTGGCAGTCCAGGGGAGTTCGGTAAAAAAGAAAACATCTCTGTGGTGGGAGGGTTTTCTGTGCTAAATGTTACTGCATTAATGCAAATGAAACAGTTGCTTCAGGTGCTTTAAAATGAAACTTTCTCAAAGAACACATTGTGCTTGTAACTGCTTAACCCTAAATGCAAGCTAGAAAAATGTTTCAATTATTAGTAAGTATATATTTTAAGTCATGTTGTTTCAGCAAGTATGGAAGGCTTGGCCTTTTCTTCTTTCTTTTAATTTTATTTTCATTTTTTACGTGTCTATTTGCTTTTGGCATAAGATCAAGACCCCTGTAAAGGAAAATTTAACTTTTCCTAGAAAAGTGTGTTGCGTACAAGACCAGTCTGGGACATAAATGTCTGTTGTACCAGAACTTTAACAGTAAAATCAATTAGGACAGGATGATGGATAGATATAAACTCTTACTGTTTTTTCAAATGAATTGCTGTGTCCAAGAGTATCAGTTAACTACTTCTGCTAAACTCCAGTATGAATATTTATTTTCACTTCCAAAACCTTGTGGGTTTAAAACTCTGTTTTAAACAGGAACACTCCTACTGTGTAAAATAACCTGTAAGCAACTAAAAGCAAGCATAAAAGTAGTTACCAACATCTTATTTATTCTTAGTTCCAGAACCCATACAAAAACCACATGAAGGACCTGGAGAGATGGGGAAGCCTGTGGTCATTCCGAAAGAGGAGCAAGAAAAAATGAAAGAAATGTTTAAAATAAATCAATTTAATTTAATGGCAAGCGAAATGATTGCACTCAACAGATCTTTACCTGATGTCAGGTTAGAAGGGTAAGTGCTTTATATTGTGTTAAAAATGTACTCCACTCAAATGAAGAATGTGCAAAGAGTGATTCAAAGCAAAAGTTCAGTCCTGTAAGTTATTACTGGTTTGAAGTAACAAGTAGGAGGATTTCCTGTATATATGGTACTTACTTGGGAAACAAGAGTGAACAGCAGAAACCAGTGTTTCTCAGTGTTATTTAGCTTTGAATATGATTGCAAGTATGAAGCTTGTTCGGGGAATAGAAATTAATTTGGTTGAAGGAAAACAAAGTTAACTTGGCATTTCAGGAAAAAATTACTTGCTTGAAAAAATCATGCATTGCTTGTAATGAGGCAGAGTAAAATTCTGCATTATATGAAATAGAAAAGATTTGATGATGAGAGAAATGCTTAAAAAATTTCTTACTTGATGAAATGTGCAAGGCCTCATTTACATTGCATTATAATGTTTTCTAATACCCGTCTGGTTTGGTTTTGAGCTTGCCTCTGAACTATTGATCCTTTCAGAGCTGTTTGAGTCATAAGTAATTAGAAAGAAAATTGTAGCCTAATTTTAAATAAAACTAAGATTGCTTTACTCTCCTGGGGCTACTCTGGCAGGGTAGCTGATGAGTCCTTCCATCCCCAGCCCCTCTTGTTTATGAAAGGGACTCTAAAGTTAAATAAAGCGCATGAAACAAGATTTTCCCAATCAATTATCTGCATTCTCTTGCAAGAATTGGATGTTATGGAAACTCCACTTCTTTAATAGCTTTGCTATTGCTTCTATATACATAAGACGTAGCTGCTGGATTAATCTGTTTTCATCTTCAATCTCAGACGGTAGTATTAGCAAAGTAAGATGAAGCTCTGACTGCTTTTCATTTTTAATGAGTGATAAAAAGCTGGTTTGTAGGTACCTTCTTCTATTGTAATGGATATGATCCTGTAGAGTGCAGGTTTCTGGTAGTGCTGATGTTTTTAATAATTGAGCCATATATTTTTAAAAATGTGATCTCGTAAGTTTGAATTAATGTAACTTTTCAATTGATTTTCAGATATATCATTAGTCAGATGGTGTGGTCACTACTTGCCTATTTCTCAGTATAGTGGAAGAATGCGAATCATGAACTCGTAGGCTTTTCTTTCAAAAGTAACAGATGTGGCCAGGGTCGGGGTCATGGGTGGTGGTGTTTATATCCTTTTCTCTCTTATGTTATTGTTCTGGTCATGGTTGTTACTTGCCAATGGAATTTCTCGGCATTCTTGCCCATTCATATTCAATGTCTGCACCCTTTTTCACAAGCTGTATATGATAAGAAATTGCCTCAGTGTAAAGTGGTAACTTCCACTGGTTAAGAATTTGTAGTTAGCATTCTCAACTTGCTTTAGCTGTGATAAAAATTACGAATTTCATTGGAGACTTTTTGTCAAAGCTGGGATGCTAATCGGGGTCATTTCTATGTGCTTTATCTGGAAGAGCTGAATGGAAAGTATAAACAAAACTTTTGGGAGATAATATTACAACAGTTGGTTATTTGATAGGTAAACATGATTAATTTGGGTTTTTATGACCCTCAAGTATGGAAGAAACTAAATAGCATCACCTGTTTATCAGTATTCATGTTGGAAAATTTGTATGTATAAAACCTGTATGTACGCTGTAAAAACGGAAAACCATTTTTATAGTGTAAGTTCAAACATAAGGAAGTATGTTGATCTATGTTTGTGGATCTAACAAGCTGAATTAATTATGAGCTTTGTGAAGTCTAGACTTCAAAGTAACAAAAAATGGAAAGAGAAATTGTTATGAACTATTACAAATTATTACCTAAGCATCACTCAAGCTTTTGCAGACAAATGAAATTACTATAGCTCAACTTTTGTTTAAAATTGTAATCCTTTGTATTGCACAGTTGGCGGTGCTTTGCAGTCACTGTGTTTCACAGTAAAAGATGAATTATAATTTTAGTAATGTTGCATTTTTTTATTCTTCCATTGTGTGGACGCAAATGCTGTGACTATGCTGTGTGCATGAAAGTGGAATCTTAGAATAAAATTTTAGGTTACATCACAGGGCAGAGTTGGATTTCCTGTTTTTCTAAATAGCTGTCAAGAATTTTAACATTTAGTTGCTGTGTACATTTTTAGTACATTTTGAGAGAGAAATGGTCTCCAAAATAATCCTCCTTTTTTAATCTTTTCAGCATGTACCCTGTAAGGTCACACTAATGAAGAAGTTAGGGGGTGTGTTAACATTTCCCCAGCAAATTTGAGAACAGTACTGTGTTTAAAATGCAAGGGTATCTTGATCTGTATGTGTGGATTAATGCTACTTTTCAAGAACACTGTAGCCATTTTCAGAATTGTGAAAGCTATAAATATACTCCAGTGTTGTATGTATGTCTTATGAAGTATTTATCTCATTAGCCAAAATACTCACATGGTCAGAAACACTTTCTGCTGTGTTAGTGGAGTTGCTTCTATTATAACCTGTTCTATCTATGCTAATATTTGTGCTAATATGGAAATAGTTTATGGAGAAGGAGAATGGGTAGTTTCTAATAATTCCTAACCACATTTCAGTGCTTACAGCACAGCTTCCAGTAGCACTTTCAGTCATGGTTTTGAGAAAGAGGGATATGTTCAAAGGCACACTTTGCTGTTCAACCACGTAATTATTTTCTTCACAGGTTTTGTGGGTTGCTTCCTTTAATGTGGTGGTGGGGGGAAGATTTCAAGTTCTGTAATTCTGTGTCATGTCAGTTCTTCTGAAATACAGAAGTCTTTAAAAGCTTTGCCTACTGGTTAATTGTTGAAAAGCTGGTGGAATTAGGTGTGCCAGGACCAATTTGCCATATGTATTTAATGGGGGGTGGCATAACCTGTCAGCTGGACATCAGACCTTGAAGTAGTCTACATTATCCTTTGCATTAATTTCTAGTTCTGTCAACCCTCCCTGTAGCCTGTGCCAAGGCAAGCACCTGCTTGGTCCTCAAGTGCTCATAGGTTAATCTCTATAGATGACCCACTCCAGGCATCATGTTTATGTTTTGGCCAAGACATTTTGTTTCCTTATTAGAAGAACAAAAATGTGAGCTGTTTTAATAATTTGTAGGCACTTCTCCAGCTCAGAGAACTTCTCAGTGCAAGACTTCTACAGAAGCTGAAATCTGTATTTTGCTAAGCCATGCCCCGGTGGTATTAACAGGTTTATATTTATTTTTATTATCTGGCACAAAATTATTAGGCACATGCATGCGTTTAAAGTCACTGACATATGCCTGAGTTGCTAGTCATTTTGTGTCTGTAAGCAGCAATATTATTCTACTTATTCTTTTCTTTATCTCAATTGAATGATTTGCTTAACAGAAAAAGCTACAGCAGAAGTAATTTTTTAGCTTGGATACTTCTCCAAACCTGGACTAGGGCATGTTAGTGTAACTAATAACTGACAGGGCCACAACCTCTGGAGGGATGCCTTTGCATAGGAGCAAGCAGCTGGGGATAACAGGTTGGTTTTAAAGTTGTTAGTAGAATAATTTTTGTAAGCATGTCTTATTCTGGTTTGTGAATCAGTCATCAAAGTGGGAGTTGAATCACAGTTGCCAGAAAAATATGCAGCTGTGGGCTTGACATGACAGCAAGGAGTAAAAGATGGGTGATTAGGAGCACTAGAGTGTTGCCTTGATTTTTGCTGGAGATGAGGGAGGCCATGAATAAAATAGGTGTGAATGACTAAAATAGGTGTTTAGCTGTGCCTGTGTGTCTTAGGCCAGTATTCAGGCCAGAAAGTGGTTTGTTAAGTGCATGGAATTTGTTTGTGTCATAGGACTTGGTTTTGCTCTCGTGATGTTTGAGGTGGTTTGGAAGCTGCTTTGCAAAATGAAGAATGAGTACTGTGTTCTAAGGCCGAGCTTTCCAGGCTGCATTCATTATTTAATAATTTGTGGTATATATAAAATGTTAAGGAGACATTTGAGTCCCTGGTGTGAAAGTTTAAACCCAATTCTAACTTTTTTACATTAGAAAAGAGCATCTTAAAATGCTATTCTCTTCCAGGCAGAAGTAGTTCAAGGCTGGAAACAAGAGAGTCATAGCTGGGACAGAACAACGTAGTTCATGGCAGCTTCGGTTCTCACTGGAGCTAAGAGAGTGTCATATTTTGCAGATTGTGATTTCTTGGAAAGGGGTGGGCTTCCCCAAGCAGACCTGCAGCAAGGAGGCATGTGGATAGCTTTGGGATACCTTAGTAACCCGTTTTCCAAGGCTGTAGATTCTCTAGAACTTAAAAATCTAGACCATAAAAAAAATCTTCCTTTTATTTTGTTCCTTAGTTGGTATAATTTTGCCAGAATTAAGAGATATAGATAGTGATAGGGCATAATCAAAGCTTTTAGCCAGATGGCCCTACGTATTTGTGAACTAGGTCTAAATTCATATGAACTGTTACTTCAGCTATGTGATAGAAACATAAGATGCAGACCTCTGAGAGCTTAATATTTCACTAGTACACTAATGTGCTCAGTTTAAGTTACTGATGGAGGCTTTTTTGCTGACTCAAACTACCGTGCTCAGTTCCTGTTGCCAAGCTTGCTTTTACAATCGTGAGGAAGCAGACAATTATTTTTCTGGGGTTAAAAGCCATTCTTCTAACTTACATGAATGTTGTGGAATTTGTTGCAGTTATGCTGGTCTCTTTTCTGAAAAAGTTCTTCAATGACTAATTCTGTTATGCCTTTGATTTCAAAGAATAGTATTTAGATTTAGGCACTATAGTTGTATGACACAATAGAATGCTTTTCAGTTATGGGACTGCAGTGTGGCTCTCATACATGTGCTTAAAAATGTATTGTTGATTTTAAGCCTGAAGTATACATGTAAGAATACACTGGAATTGGTTTTTTTAACTTCTCAGAACAAATTGATTTGCTGTATACTTTATTACGGTTGAATCATAGTATGATGCATTCATAAAATTTACATAATCCCTGTGTGAGGAGAACAATTTGAGTAAGCCTATTCATAGAAAAACAGTAAAGGCACACATGCAAGAGCATGCTCTTGGAACTCAAATGTGTGACACTGGGGTTTTAAATGGCAGCATATGCAGTATTTGCTTCTGTGTGAGGCTAGAGAAGGTGTGCTCTGTTTGCTTTCAACTATTCAGGAGAATAGCGAAAGGGTACTTTTATATACTCATATATATAATCCAGTGTAAATGCGGACTTCAGCTATAAAGAAGTCTTCTCACTGCTTCTATTGATACTGATCTCATGTTTGTGTGGCCTTCACGTTCACTGACTGGATGGAGGTTTGAACATCAAAAAGGGGAAAAGTATATTTTGTTGAATCAGCAAACTGAAGCAATGCACACCCCGCAGCTGTGATTACCAGAGCTGGTGCAAAGAAGGGGATGGGACAAAACTGTAATGGTTTAAAGTGGGATTAGTGCTTTTGGCAGCAGCCCACAGTTCCACCAAATTAGGAGGAACATGGCATGGGGGAGGGAAAGGGGAGCAACAAGATACTTTGTTACAAAAAAGTTTGTATTACAAGTTCTGTGTGTACACACAAAGTGCCTTAAATTGCTCATAAGGTTGTGGAGATTTAAATATCTCCATGAACTGTGATATGCTGTGTGAACTTTTGGTATTCATTTAGGTCAGGTCGTACTGATGTAAGAGATAACAAAGAAGAGTAAAGTTGGCAACATAGGTGGTGGAAGACTTCAGAAGTTTATTCAGCGTTTTGTTACAAGCCAGAAATCCTGGCTGTTCATTAACCCGGCATCTCTAAAGGAAATCTGCTGATCTGACGACCAGTATTGTAGCGTTCAGCAAAGTCACACTGGAAATCTGAAAGCATGGGAGGTATTAGTGACTGCAATTCTCTCAAGCAGGAGTATTTTTTCATCTGGCTTTTGTGGCGCTTATAGCTTGTAACTGGCCCGCTGTAGAATCAACATTTGGAAATGTTCTTTTCCATGTCAACTTTAATGAGTTAGCTGGAAGAATTACCTAGAAATCTTTTTCCTGGAAAATTTAGAAGGTGAGGGGGAAGTCAATATAAAAATTCAGCTTGCTTCTTTATATGTAAATATATATATATATATTTTTTTTATATATACACACACTTATCTGTGCATACATATATACATGTATGTGCATATATACACAAACACTTGGCAATCTCATTCTTAGTTACCAGTGTCTTCTATTTTGGTTACGCAGCCATATCCTGAACTATGTTCAAATTGATAGGGCAAGTATGGAAAATAATTTGGCTAGGGAACTTAGGGTTCAATTTCAGTCTTTGAAGACAGAATTGTCTTTGCTTCTGTCAAGAGGCGCTTTCCTGTGATTGCTTTCAGGATAAGGAAAATAGTAATTGCAGCTAATTATTTTTGTGAAATTCTGCTTGAATTCTGTAACCACAATGGTTTTAAGGACCATTTTGGATTTTGTTTCCAGGGTCTAAAGAAGATTTCTCCTTGACTCATGAGATAATGCGACCTTTCTTATATCCAAATGTTTGAGATCAGAAGAAAGGAAAATTTCATACTCTTGATGTCAGGTAAATTACGTAATACTATTCAAGGCAGACATTAAGCAGGCTGGATGGAAATGCTTAAGCAAGAATAAGGGATTTGCCTGCATTCAAGTCACCTGTTCAGAAAGATTAATTGGAGTTGTGATATGAATTACAGAAATGAAGACCTCTTTGTAAGTCAAATTGTTCTGCTTTGATTCGAAGAAGCAGTTTCAGGGGTAGCATGAAGTTTTGTTGTAACCTTATCTGCAGTGCTTTCTCTTTGCGCAGCCACAAGTTAGAACTGTGGCTGCATGCAGTCTGTGTAGTGAAAAGTGGTTTGGCATGTTATGACAGTCAGTGATTCCATCTTTCTCAGAAGTATTGCTTTTAGCCCTTCTAGCTGTGTTGCTTCTGTGTGAAAATGAGATCTTTATCCATCTTGATTGTCTTCAATTTGGGAGCTGGGGTTTTCTTAAATTTTATACTGGGAGCAGATTTACTGATACTCTTGTTCATAACGATATGATGAGGCTGCTGCTTATAAACAGGAAAAATTTAAGTCAGTGTCTACCAGAAACACACCACTTGGGTGCTGGTGGTTCTTGCTGTAGTGTTTTGACACTTCCTCTGCCACCCCTGCTACAGGGCTTTATCATCTGATGGAAATGTAGGTCAGTTTGTACAGTTTAAGGTGTCTTATTTTTAAATTGTTTTCATCCCTGGCTTAAGTAGAGAGGAGGTTTTCCGTTAGACATAGCTGTGCCCCAGCTTTATTACAGAAAGTTTATTGCAGGCTGTAACTTATGGTAAGTGGACAGGTAAACAATGGATTACTGACATTTTATGGTGCTGTGGTGATATTCATCAGATATCGGTAAATAAAGCCTGAGAAGAGTTCAGATTTTCTGCTTTTCTTCTCTATTGATCTGGCATTAATGTTGACAACCTCAGTAGAAAATAAATGTGTGTTTTCAAGGTCTAAGGGTACTGATGCTTACTTCCCAGAGACTCCAATATATTTGAATACTCTAGAGTATACTGATTGTACTGCATCAGTGATATTAAACAAATTTATTACAGGGTCTGTACTGTATAGTATTTCCTCAAAGTTTCAGCTCTAACCTGATTTTCAGCTTGACTTGGACTACTCCTTTGTCAAATTTTACAAATTTATTCCAGGATGCAGTTTGTTTATAACTTCAGCCTTTATTTATAACTTGTTTGTAGTATGAAAGATAAAAGACTGTAGTAAATTTGTAAAATTACTAAATATGCTTCCCTTCCTGCCCCAATCTGTTGCTAGTACAGCTTTCAAAAATGTATCAGCACTTCATTATCATACTGCAGATATGAGCTCGGGTCTGAGACCTA
Organism: Brotogeris chrysoptera; assembly: GCA_030323915.1. Lineage (NCBI taxonomy): Eukaryota > Metazoa > Chordata > Aves > Psittaciformes > Psittacidae > Brotogeris > Brotogeris chrysoptera. The sequence continues at coordinate 3,294 of JARCZZ010024050.1, read as the reverse complement.
CTGGGATTTCCGAACTGAGCTGCTTAGTGCACAAGAGACACTTTTGCTTGTGTTTCACCTCTGTTCTTTATCACAATGCTCAGGGCTGTGTGCACTGGGCTAGTAAACAATGATTGCATACATGGTTTACCACTGTTAATGGTTTTGAGTCCTTGGAACTTGTTGGTCATGTCTTGAACCTATGAAAGGCTGGTGGAATCTGGGAATAAGGTATAGCAAGTGATGGCTCACATAGTGTCTGAATCTATTATTTCTTGTGATTAAGGTAAGCATAAGGGGCTTTGTTTTGAAAATTATGTTTAGAAACCAGAAAAAGAATGTTTCAATATTAACTTGTGCTCTCATTGTTCCTCTGTGGAGAATAACCTGTTGGCAGCATTGGAAGGGGTAGAGATCTGCCCTGTAGGATTTAGAAATTTTGCGTTCATTTCCAGTACAGAATAGAATTATGACAAAATCTTTATAAAAAATACCTTTTTTGTTTTGTTTTCTTGTTTGTTTGTTCAGTTTTTTGTTTTTTTTTTTTATTGCCTCAGTGAATGAGGTTTTTCTCAATTGTATCACGCTGCATAAACATTATGGCAGTGAATGATTAGTTTCCTACAGGACTTCTACCCTGTTTAGGTTTTTTTTGGGGGGCGTGGTTCTTTAGCCTATGAAACAAAAGCATTTAGTAGCTGTTGGGATATTAAATCCCATTTTATTATGTTACATTCAGAAATTATTTAGCATGACTTTGAAGGGTGTGCAAACAGATCACTGCTAACATTGTAAATATTTTGTCTTTTGAGATTTGAAAATATTGCACATGTAGCATTCAATCTTTGGTTTTAGGAATAATTTCTAAGTAAATTGATCTGTGAATGCAATTTCGTAGTATCAATAGAAAGGCAAGCAAGTACTGTTCTGTATTGAGATGGCTGCACAGCTGCTTTTTTTTTTAAGGTAAATTTGAAGTGCTTGTGAAAGTTCCAACAGCAAACTGAAAGAGGTGGTGTTAGGATAGTGAAGGGTGGTGTCCCAAGTCCCTGGTGTGTCTCTGTGTCTGGTGTGCCGATGGCTAGAGCAGGTAAGCCTTGTCGATTTCCCAGTCAGGCACTGAACAGAGCAGATAGGTATCAGAAGAATTTCACCTTCTGAGGAATTTAAGTGAAGGATCTTGTAAGGTCACCTCGTAGATTACTTCTGTCCCCACAGTGGTAAAGTACATTTTTTTCTCATTCTTTCACTGGCATTAGAGGAGAGAGAGGCTTCCAGTTCTGCTAGATGTGGAGAGGGGTTGAGATTATGTGGTTGTGGTGGTGCAGGAAGTGCAAAATGAAGAGTTGTCTTCCTTCTGTGCAAGATTGTGCTGAAGCAGCAATTAAACTCCTGAGATTAATGGCTTAATTTTATTTGGACAGAATTGCATTACTTGCTGTCTGTTCTGGTTATTTTCTTAATGTCTTCTGTGGATTATTTGTACCCTGTGTTGAAAGAGAAAGTAGGAAAGCAGCATATTCAAGAAGTTCTTCAGGTGCATTCAAAGTAGTGTTACGTACTTTCCAAGTGGCTATGTATAACCTGCTGAATACAGTTCTCTTTTGAGATTATTTTTTCTTTTTCTGAATATCCACCCATCTAAAACATGCAGAGCATCTATATAAGATCCAATTAACACCTTCATTAAAAAATTGCGATAACAGAAGTATAACACAACCCATAGTTGATTATTTAGACTGCCATCTTAAAAACTTTTGTGGATTTAAACCCTTGAAATCAGGCTACAGGGTGTTAGGGACAACTGAAGTTTATTCTGCTGTCACTGTTCTTCTTTAGCGATGTTATATATGCTACGATCTGTTCTCCTTCCTTTGCTTTTAGTCCATTAAATTTGAATTTCAGTTGTCCAAATCCTTCACATCTTAAACTGCTGTGTGCTCTTGGGGAGATATGCACCTGAGAGTAACTATGTAGTTCTAAAGAACTGAGCCTAAAGTATTCTGAATGCGTGATGCAAAATTGCAAAAAGGTGAAATTCTGTGAAGAATGTGTATGACTGTTTTAGAGGGGTCAGAGCAGAGTTATGTCTTTATAGTTCTGAGACTCCTTAGTAAAGAAAATTCTAAAAGTCTAGCTTCTAAACTTGTTTTTCTGAAATCTGATTTTGATTGGCATTAAAAATTTGGATAACTTCATTTCCTAACTAGCTTTCCATTTTATTTCCTAATTACAAGAAAGCAAGTAATCAAAAATTAGGGAAGAATACAAGGCTAATGCAGCTAATGCGTGAGACGGAGACTTGCTATGAAATAAAAAACATTACTGTTTTAAGCATTGGAATGTGTACATGAAGAAATGTAGACTAATTAGGCTTTTTGTCTTGATCATATTTTAACAATCTGGCGTATTAGTTTCCTGTGCCTGTAGGTAATAGGGCAGTAAGTCTCTGCTTGCATTTTAAATGTCTGACATTTCTGGAGAGTTTCCACAATTTAAATAATATATGGAGTCACATTAGCCAAGAGTTTGCATCATGAATGCTGTAGATTAAGGAGAGAATGATGCATTCCATGTGAAGTAGACATTCTCAGCTGCTATTTGGAGTCTTCATTAAATTCCTGGAGATGGTATACCTTCCTAATATTATGCACTCAATTTTGAAACTGTTTGAGGCAGGATCCAACAAAGGGAACATAACGCATTAGTTGTTAATTAAAATTCAAATTGTCCTTAATTCATACACTATGTGTCATACCACTCACGGTTATATTCTGCTGCTAATGTTGCATAACAGTTGAAACTAATACTTTATTTTTAAATTCTGTAGTAATCACTTTCTGGGGTAATTTGTTTTCAAATGAAAGACAAGATTCTTAATTTGTATATTAGTAAGGATAAAACGGAGTGTTTGTATAGAAAGTTAATACTCTAATTACAGACATCAACTGTTCTATTTTATTTGTCTGATATTCTACGGCAATGCATTCTTGGTGGGAAGGAGTGTACGTCAGTGTTTTCAAAATTAAAAATGGAGTATGTAGCTAAAAGGTATTTATGGAAAGGAAAGTGAAAGGAGTAAGAAAAATCAGGTATCATACTATTCTTTCCTTTATTCTGCCTGTATCAATGGATCTTTCCAGAATAACTTCACACCAAACCCTTTAAGAATAGCATTCAAAAATTTCAAGCCAGTTTTATTATGGAATACCCTTGTGTTACACATGGCAGCCTTTTACATAGAATCATAGAATAGTTAGGGTTGGAAAAGACCTTAAGATCATCTAGTTCCAACCCCCCTGCCATGGGCAGGGA
>JARCZZ010024049.1:0-20491 GCA_030323915.1 Brotogeris chrysoptera | reverse complement strand
CAAGGCCCCAAAATCATAAACACAGTGCTGCACCAGCTACCAAGAAGGAGAAAAATGACTGCTGCTGCTGAACCCATGACACAGTGACTCACCTGCTTCCCTTGGAGAATTAAAAAATTCAGAGCCACCCTAATTCCAACCTAAGTTTCTTCAGTAGAATAGATATTAAGTAGACTTAATTTTCTGAAAGCTAACCTCTTAAGTACTCTCTGTATTATATCTTTTTATGCATTTTCATTCTTATCTTGTTGGAGATTGAATAATTCTTTATACTGAAGGCTCATCATTCAATTTTTATTTTTCTTTGGGTTTTTTTCTCACCACCCAAAACTGTTTATTCTTATTGGTGGACCTGTCTAAACATAAAATGCAATAAGACTTTTCTTTGGAAACAAGGAGCTTTATATGAGATGTGTTCTCCTCACCTTCATACCTTATTAATAATTTCTACCCATGAGAAATGATTGTAAAATATTACCTTCATGAATAAGAAGTATTAATAGCTTGCTTTCTGGAAAAAACCAGATAGTGGATAAAGCATAGTGAAGAGAAAACCAAGTTCCAATATACCTCTGAAATACTTGATTGTTATTGTTAGTAAATCTCCCTTTTCTTCTTTGACTTGCAGCAAATAAAATAGGTCCTGGATAAATGTGGGAATAACTTGGAAACATTCTACTGTTTTTCAAATAATTACTGGCCTAAATATTATCTTAGACCTGTGTTACTCCTTATACTGACTTTTAAAAACTTCCCAGAAATTTATAAGCAGCAATTCTCACTCTTTGAGTGAGCACACTAGGAGTTTTTAAAATGCAGCCATTGTGGGCAAGATAATTTAGGAAACTGAATTAAAGAAAAGCATGGGTAGTGGAGGGAAGGATAAGAAGTAGTACCGCAAATGAAATGTTTTAATACACAGTTCATCTATGACAGTATTTTCTAGACACTTGTCTATAATTTGAAAATAAGCAAAAGAAGATTTGTATTTGTATATTTCATATTTTATTTTTTTTTTCAATTCAGTATCAGAACTGGATTAAAATTATGACAATTCTAGAAAACTCTTGGAAAGTGTATAAAAAAACAGGAAAAGAAACATATCTGGCTAAGTTTAATGTAATGCACTACTAAAGAAAAAGGTATAATATAGGTAGCAATTTGTCCATTGTAAATAATGCCTATACGAATACAGAACAAATGCCAACAAAATTAGCTTACTGGATGAATTTCTTTTCCAGTCTGTTGTGTAATGGGGATGAAAGATGAAATGAAGCTATAAGATGCAAATGTAAAGAACAAATATTACTTGTTTCTAATACCACAGTTTATTCTGGTACAGTGGTATTCAGCAGAATTAATGCCTGTAACCCACTGCACTTGACTGTGTAAATTCATCATACTGTTTAATAACTAGTCTGATAGTCAAAACTTGTGTCTTATATTTAGCATAATTTGGTTTGGTGTGTTTTTTCTTTTTTTTTTCCCCAGTAAGACTTCTGATAACACACATTATTATTCTTGACTAGTAATATCATCTCCAGGAGTGAGCCAGAGGTATTCCTTCAAATGGCCATCAGCAAATAATAACAATATCAGAAAGATGTGTGTCCATCATCCATTGTAATAAAAGTGTCAGTTTTGTTACCAGCTGGGGAAAAAGCCAGTGGCATTCTGAATCCCAGTCTTATTAAACTGGTTATTTTGCATTTGATGTCTGATGTTTCGTGACTGAATCCCTTTACAGAGACAGTTTCTAGAGAGATTTTGTTCAATTGAGTGTAACTGTAATAGTGGTTTAAAGAGTGGAAGGTGTAAAATTAAATTTGGCAACAGACAGAGACAGTACTTTAGAAATCTGTTAACTTCTTAATTTATCATCTCTTAATTACATTAAATTATGTCTTCATAAGCACTCATAAAAATGACCTAAGAAGCAGTTTAAAAATCAGTGAGACAATTTTGTTTTTCTTGTATGGAGCTCCTTCTTCCATATTGGTTTTGTTTTCCAAGCAAATAAATGGAAACAGCAAGTAACTTTTTTGTTCCATCTGGGAATATCATGGGGTGATATTTTATAGTATTTAATTTCTAAAGAAGCAATATAGTTTGTGTGGTGTATGTAAGAATATTGAAATTTTTCCACTCAGTGATATTTTTTAACATATTGTGCAGACTTCAAATGCATTTGGCAGGAAGAAATAATCTCAGAGGTATCAAATGCCTACAATTTGATGTTTGTAAGAAGATGGAATGAGAAAACAGCCATGCTGGGTATGTCTTTCCTAGTTGATTAACATTTCCAGGAGTTGTTTTATAGAACAGAGTTTAACTAGCATAAAATAGCCTGTGTTTGCGATATTAAACTTCATCCAAATGGAGAGTCTGCTCCTGCTTGTACTGATTTCCAGGTGTCTTTGGTACTGTTGTGGGTTTGTGTGGTTGGTTTTTTTGTTTGGGTGTTTTGTTGGGGTTTTTTTTTGCCATGAGGTGACTACAGGACTTTCTGTACTCATAAAAAAGTTTTAAATACATGAATCTTGTCTAATTTTTGCACTACACTGTATTCCTTAAATTAATTCTGAAGCCAAGTGTCTCTTCTTTTACTCTTTGCAGTAATTTTATTTTTTTTACTCTTTTGGGTATATGTGGAAGCGCACTTCTTTTGTTTGACAAAAAAGCTACAGCTACAGGATAGCAAAACAAACTGAAGGGAGGAGAGGAAAAAGAAGAGAAGACAGAGTGAGAGAAGAACCTGAGAAGAAATTCTGGACAGTATTTAATGTTCTTGGCTAAAACTAGGAGGCACATAATAATGTAATACAGAAGCAGAGTAAACCGTACAGAATGCCAATGATGGCATTTAAAAAAAAAATCCAACAGAGGGAAAAGAATGGAGCATAAACTGATGTGACTGATCAGAGAACACATGCAGTGGAAGAAGGCTCACAGAAGATAGGCAAGGGCATTGTACTCATGAAATTGTTGTAAAGGAAGCTGAACTTAAAATAAAGGTGGCACAAGGGTGGCCTGTGTTTTAGATAAATGGCTTTATCTGTTGATTGAGTGGTCTGGTTGTGCAAATGTTCTTCCCTAAAATTATCAGTAGACACTATTAACATCTTCAGTGAGACGGGAGTTGCATAGGGACAGCATATATGTGGCTTAGACCAATACAGAGTAGAAAAATCAAACCAACAAAATAAACTTTGAAGACAACAATGGGCTTGAGCTGACTCCATCTTACATACTCCTTCTTAGCATCATGGTTTCACAGACAAAATTAGGACACCTAATTTCTGGGAACTCCCAATATCATTTTGGCAGACATGCAGAGACTGGTAAAGGGAGTTTGAGTTGTAATCCAGATGTATATTGCAATTGCTACACAGTGCTTGTGTTGTGATTTTAGTGCATTGCTGTTCGCATCCGCTATATCAAAACCTGGTGTATGTCAAGTATCTCCCCATAAGTAAATTAGTCATTAGACATGAAATCCTTCTCATGTAGAATATCTAAAAGAACCTTCTTAGAGAGCATAACAGCACGACTGAAAGGGAAGATAATAGAAAGTGGTTGTAAGCAAACAGAAAAATTAATATCTGAGTATTCTGAATAACAAAAGAGGTCAATTCAGGTAATAATACAGATTAAAAAATAAATATGATTTATCAATCTTAATTTCCACATTATGTGTACTTTTTGGTAATATTATTTGTTTTAGTTTCTTTTTGCTGTATAACTATGAATAAGTGAAGAGGGAGATTTCAGATAAGAAAAGCTGTTGTTACTAATTACAAAAGATGTAGAAAAGTAGGCACACCCCAGACACATACCTCATTAACCTATGCACCATCCCATTAACCTAGACTCAGAAAAGCTAATGAGACAGTGAACAAACAACTGTATTTTGTCTTTCAGCAATAAAGAACTCCAATAGATCAATGCTACTATTTTATTGTAATTTTTGAGATGGATATCCTGCATTACCATAAATATCTAGGAAAAGGAAGGACAAAGTGCCAGGTTAGACAGAGACTTGGGTGGCATGGTTTAGTGGGAGGTGTCCCTGTCCATGGCAGGGGGTTTGGAACTAGGTGATCTTAAGGTCCTTTCCAACCCTAACTATTCTATGATTCTATGATTATTTCAGTGAAAACAGTATTTGCAAGATCATAACTTCAGCTCATGTTTTTTTTAATCTTCTTCTTTCAGTACTTGGAGATTTGACTATCTGACTGTGAGCAATCGCAAATACATAAATATTAGCTGAACTGTCTCACTATACCCACCCTCTCCACTCAAAGAACATTCACTCAGTAACCTCCCCAGGTAGAAGTGTGGATGTATCATTTGTGCACATGTAAGTAGAGGACCCAGTGTGAAAAATCAGACCATTAATTGAAAGCCTTTTTGTCCTTTCTGTAGCCTGTTACATTGGGACTGAAGATAACACTGTATTTATAGATCTATCAAGTATAAATTTGAGATACAGATTATAATGAATTTAACAGCTGCAAAGAGAAAGAATATGTAACAAGGACCCCAGTATATAAACATGTAACAAGGACCCCAGTACATAAACAACCTTATTGTTGAGAAAAGCAGCAACTTGAATTGGGAAGAAAGTGCTGCCCATAAAAAATGAATTAAGTGTTTTATTGTCATTCATGTGTGAAAAGCATGCCAGCCACTCAGCAAATTCAATACTGCCAGGGTATAAGGGCCATTATAATGCCAGTTTTCTGTTACCAGGAGCTCTTGAATGACATTAAAAAACATAAAATTAATATTAATAATAGCATACTCTATGTCATATTGTGAATGTCCAAATTATATAGAGTTATTTTAATTACAGAGTTATATTTCAGGTAAGGATGTGCACACAGGCTCTTGGCATTTCCTCCAATTTTCATCCCTGTGGTGGGACAGATCAGTTTGAATGGCTAGGCCAACAGTGGGACCAGGCAAGGAAACAGTGTCTCTTGAGTACTATGAAGTGTACTACAAAGGTGGTGAGGCCCTGATGCAGGTTGCCCAGAGAAGCTGTTGCCATTTCATCCCTGGCAGTGTTCAAGGCCATGTTGGACAGGGCTTGGAGCAACCTGGTCTAGTACAAGGTGCCAAGAAAGTGGCAAGGCGGTAGAACTGGATGAGCTTTAAGGTCCCTTGGGACCCAAACCAGTTTGTGAATCTATGATTCTATGACTACATAGCATGTGATTCACAAAGGAAGTTACGCGAAATTCTGGTTATTTTCATTCAATTGCCTGAAAGGGGTAAAAGAGAAAACATTTTGCATACACACAGCTCTCCATCCTGTGCTTCCTGCACTACCACCATGTGTTAAAGAGTTTTAAAATGCTACTCTAGGTGAAGTGACAGCAACACACATTAGAAGATCTAATCTTAAGAACTTAGTACAACATATTGAGAAACCAACAATAACCACAATTTCACAGGTCTGGAATGGTGACCTTGTTTTTTCTTTTCTTTTTTTTTTTTTTTCTTTTTTAAACAGCTACTCCACAATTCCCGTTCATAAAAAAAAAAAAAAAGAAAAAAAACAAAAATCCTTAGAAATTACTCAAGTGACAGAAGTAAAGTCACAGTGCTTCGAACGCCTTCAGTTTGCCTAGAAAACCTTCCAATCTCTACTGTTACTGATATTTCCACTTTAATTTTTTTAGTCAGAAAAATATTCATAGAAAAAAATTATGCTAATTGAAAGAAAATAACCTAGCAAAATTAAGTGTTATCTACTCAGAGTAGCTATAGGAAGACATTAATTGTCTGCTTTCCTTTAATTTTGGCGAATTTCATGCAACTCCCTGATATGAAGATACTTGTTTGTTGGGGTTTTTTTTTTTTTTAGTTATTAGGTATTTGTAAGTAAACAAATGGAATGTTAAGGTTTGCTTTGTTTTGATTTGATTTGGTTTGGTTTGGCTTTTTTATTAGGTGAAATTAAACAGAAAAATATCTGATTTTGTGATTACATAATATGTATTTTAAAAAATGTGTGTAGAACATAAAAAACCTACATATGGCTATACTGGAGTGCAGGAGCATAGATGGCATTTTATTCATTTGTATCTCCTCCACTTTCAAAAATTTGTGATTAAGTACTTCTGGAGGCAGATACAAATGCAAATTACTGAGTTTAACATCTTCTAATGGATGTTTTCCCTATTAATTTGCCTAATGGATTTCTGAAGGTATTAATATTATTGGCATCCACCACAGCCTATAGCAATGAACTCTCCAGTTTAATTATGCATTTTGTAGAGTTCTTTTTTGTTTTAAACCAGCTGCCTGCTCATACCATTTGATGCCCCCACCTGTTACAGTATGAAAAAGAGAGAGTTGCTGTAACTCATTGACCTTCCCTGTACTCACTGGGAATATCACTATATATATCAGCTATACCACTGGGACCTGGATCATGGCTTGATAGGACTTTATGTGATTCATTATTTTACGTATCTCTACTAAATCCCATGCCAGTCTTCATTTCCAGACTGAAGTCTTCATGTATTTTAACTTTATATAAGACCTTCCCAAATTCTGATTTTTTTACCTGTCTGGGTATCTTTTGTAGACATTTTTTCCTTTTTTTAAAAAAAGAAACAGAGCAGAAATAAACTGTGTCGTGTTGTGATATCAGCTATATGAGGCTAATATAGATTTTTCCTGCTGTAGCTAGGTTTTCTATATAAGTACTCTGAAAGTTATAATTTCCAAGGTGAAAGTGCTTTATTGATAAATGTCCTAAGAAAGCTGATTTCAATCCAGGAAAATCAGTTAAATAAGAGCTTACTTTTCCTTTGACTTCATCTAGGTCATTTGCATTCTGCAAATTAAATACGTATTCAACATTTTTATAGGTCATGAAGTACTGAGCATTTGTCAAACAATATATTGGAAACATTGTTTTCCTTACAGTGAGATTTTAGAAAAGCTCTTGAAGCTTTTTCCAGGTGGTCAGAAGAAAAGAAGGAAAATAAAAATTGATAATTTAACAAAAGAAAGGTAAGTATATTGCTGAGATAGTTACAGTGATAATAAGGTGTAGATAATGAGCCTTGTGAAACTTGGGGCTACAAATTATAGTAAATGTACATCTTATTATTAATCTCATTATTGACTCATAGACATCTTATTATTAATGCACCTTGGTATGGGCCAAATCGCCACCTTGCTGAGTTTTTATCTTCCCTTCTCTGTTTTTTCCTTTCCCTAGAACATTTTAATATTATATCAATGCTTATTTTTCTCTGAAACTTTGACAGGTCTACTTTATTTACAAATCAGTATAAACACAGCAGTCTGGCCTTTATTTTTTCCTAGTTTCTGAGCTACAAGACTTCAGATGCTATGTTCTCCTTTGTGGACAGACCAAAATAATAGCAATACTTACGGCTCCTGTCACTTCTTTCCATATCACTGGGACCTGGATCATGGCTTGACAGGACGTTGTCTGGACTCTGGGATTAGTCGTCCATCAGGGCAGGATGCAGAGCATCCCCTACACGCTGCAGCAGCCCCTACATTGGGCAGTCAAGGAATGGGGACTCTGCAAGGCACATACCAATCAATACCCTGTGGTAATGTTAAGAAATTGTGTGTTCTGCAGCAAGTGCTGAGGAATGCTCACAGATGAAAGACAGTCCTTTATTCCTCCTGAAAGGCCTGAATTCTTTCATAAGGTGTGAGTCTAAATCAGGTAATTTTTCTCAAAAAAAAACCCAACTGGACTTATTAGGTTCATTTCAGAGTGAACTTATGAAAACATCTATAGGCCTAAATTGTTTCACTATCTCATGAGAATGCCAGGCCTTGGAAGTGCTGTGAGTACCTGGTTTTGAAGTTATGTTCTTAGTCTGTACCTAGAAATGTGCTTATGAAAAAATGTTATTTAGGCAACGCAGACTGTTTTATGCAAGCTGTAATCACTGTGTCTCATAAACCCTATTTTGCACAAATTCAGTTATATTTTAATGCTATTATTATTTACTTAAATATATATATTTGAGTATATTTCAATACCTAGATATGTAATCTTGCCTGGTGTCTGATTTAAAACTAAAATGAAATAAAGAATTTTAGACATAAAATGAAAATGCAAGCAGGTGTTTTGGCCAACACAAATGGTCTTTTTGTACTCTTTTGTACCCTTCATTCTCTATTTTAACTTTGACCATTTTTGATTATTGAGATTCAAGTAGACTATGATTTAAGTGCAGTTGAATAATACAATATTAAATACTTCGAGAGCTTTCTAATACAGAAGTTTATCATTGTTAGAATAATTGAAAGATTAAAGTTTGGTCACTAGTGACAATTCCCTGTGATTATATGTGAGGTTGTTTGGAGGACAGTGCTGAATACCCTTAGGAAGAAACTTTTCATATCTGAGGGTAAAGAAATAATACTGCTGTATTCAACCACTTATCAGCCAAGCAATACAAATTTTTGGCCAGTACTTGAGTTTCTTACAAAGTTAATTACATGTTAAGTTTGAAGAAATGTCTTGTAACCATTTCTATCATTTCTGTTTATTCTATAATGAGAAATTTCGAGCTTCAGAGCAAAACCAGAAAGATATAAAAAATATCTGAGGAAGGCAGAGAATCACTTAGACTGGTGTATCTTAATGGATGTGCACCAGACCTCAGTGCATAGCAATGTTTTTGGAGCTACACAAACCTCAGAAGACCATGTTCTACTTCTGGGCATAATCCAGGCAGGATATTTTGGCGTCATAAGGAGGCACAACCAATTGTCGTCACAAGGGAGCACTGTGTCAGCCAGCCTTCTAGCAAGTAGTGTCTGCAGCCAGCAGTAAGGCAAGAACAGCCTTGTACAGCTCTTGGGTAAGGTTAAGTCAGATGGCCTCACTCACAAGAAAAGGGAGAGGTCATGTAGAGACCTTAGAATGGTAGGACAAATATTTGCTAACAAATATTGAAAAAAATGTTATGTGCAAAACAGAAGCACATCATTCTCATATAAAATGATGGTGCCAGTAATCTGTGGTTTAGCAGTAAAAGACACAACAAAGTCAGAAATTGACCAGGACAAAAGCCTAATTTTTCCTACTCATCTGTGAAGAAGTTTGAAAATATTTCCAGTGAAGATTACAGAACACGGTTATAATTTCAGCTTTCAAACTTCAAGGGCTACCTATCTGTATCTTTCGTAGATAGTCTTCCAGAATACCGAGGAAACATTTCATATTCACAAATGTTCCTATACCAGCGCACTAATTTTCTACCCAACCAGTTTGAGAGCAGGTTCAGCTATACACTTTGACCTTCAAATACATTTGTATGGACTATTAGCAATATTGCCTTTAAACAAGTTCCATGCAGAGGAAAATACAGCTTTTAACGACAGTTTTCAGTTTCAGTACTACACCCATTGCATCTAAGGTCTGAAGCATACTATACCATACAGCCCATGGTAGAAACAGTCAACTTATTGTACCAAATTGTCGTGGTTTAAGCCCCTCACGCAGCCGCTCTCTCACTCCCCCCTCTTTCTTCTCCCAGTCCCAGGGAAATGGGGAGGAGAATCAAAAGAATGAAACTTCTCGATAAGTTTGAGATAAGAACAGTTTAGTAACTAAGGTATAACACAAATCACTACTGCTACCACCAATAATAATAATGACAAAGCAAATACAAGGAAAGAATACAATCGCTCACCACCTATATCTAGCCTGACCAAGTAGTGCACCCTCCACCCTTCCAGGTCTCTGCCCTCCGTTATTACATCCTGGGCATGATGTGCTGTGGCATGGAATATCTTTTTGGTCAGTTTTGGGTCAGGTGTCCTGTCTCTGCTTCCTTCCAGCTTCCCCTCCTCCCTGGCAGAGCATCGGACTCAGAAAGGCCTTGGTCGAACCATAACATTACCCTGCAATAACTGAAAACACTGGTGTTATCAGTGCAGTTTCCAGGCCCAAAATCAAAAACAGAGCGCTGCACCACCTACCAAGAAGGAGAAAAATGACTGTTACGGCTGAACCTATGGCACAAATTTATGTGCAAAAGACAGAAATATTCTTAGGAGTAGAGTGACATTATAGACAGCAATAAGTGAATCTGAAAGTGTTGGATGTCATATTCTGCCTCTGTTTCTCTGGGTGACGTGAACAATATCTTTTTCTTCTTATTTTTGAGTTTATTAAGTTAAAAAAATCAAGATTAAGATACAAAATACTTTAATTAATAATAAATAGGATAAAAAAGTGCATATTAAAAACTAAAAACAAGGTCCAAATAAGACACAAGGGCCTACAAGTTAAGGCTTCTTCTGATTTTACTGCAGCTCGGGTAGATTTTAATTAAGGGCAGCAGCGCACAGAGGCAGAAACAGAAACCTAGCCCTGCAAAGAAATTTTCTAATTAAAGAGTTGATGCGCTAGGGGCTGGTTGGGAAGGTTTGAGTTCACAATTTTAGACTGACACAGCTCATACTGCAGACCTATGATTTAGGTTCTAATATTCTCTTTTGGAAAGAGTCTTAACTACTATTTATGTATATTGTAGTTTTATATATTGTCTGAAAACAGGACTTTCGTATTCTCAATACATTTTCTGAATGATATAATATGGCATGACAACACATGATTATGAATTGCTCTTCAATTAATTGCACATTTTATCAAGGTTAAAGTGTTAAAATGTTAACTTCTATTCTTGGTCAAATTTTACAATCTCCAGCTGAAGAAAGAAACATGCACCTGAATATACAAATGTAATGCAGCTCTATGAAATAGAAGCCATAAGATCCTCGCAGGAAAAAATTGTCTCTTTATCTCAGCACTTCACCAAGTAAAATCAGCTGCATGTATTCTTCCTTTCAATGCATCATAGTGGAGACTCTAAACAAAATGTGTCACATTAAAGAGCAATATGTATAAGTAACAAGGCATGCATTTTTTCAGAAAGAAATCTCCTTCAACTCTTCAATTTTTGTAGTAGAAGCAGCTAGCAAGATACACAGACCATAAACCCAGGAAGAATTTAATATTGTTTTCTCAATGCAACGTCTAGCCCTATTTCCATATTCACTGTCAGTATCTGAAACTTAGCACTGGAATGAAAAGTCAAACTGTCTTTTACAGAGGAAAAAATTGCAGGTGTTCCAGGTAGAGCACTACATAAACCACTTTATTGTCTGTTTAAAAAATATGAAGGTAGTCTCATATCCATCACACGCAAGTTTAAAACTCACCTATAATAGAAAAGTTTTGCCAACATATAATATTTGATTTTTCCCTAGACATACTACAAGGCATTCATTATGCAATGTATTTCCTGGTCAACCTTATTAAGTTTAAGAAAGCTAACCATATAGGACATGAACAGGTAAATTAGTGTCAGCATTTGAATTTATGCATATCCTTACTAGCTTATACAATTTTGATCCTTACCCAAACAGTAACAGAGAAGGTGTTCTACTTTACAAGGGTTAGGATATCTCACAATCTACCTTCTCCAAAACCAACAGAAACTGATAAATTTTCAACATTCCCAAAATTAAAGAAGAGAAAACTGATGGTCAGAGAGCCATCTAAGATGCTGAGCTTCTTCTGAGATGCAGATTCAGCCAGGAGTCTCTTCAATACCTGGTGCAGCAGCAGAATACACAGCTTGGGATGAGATACTGTCCTGGGTTCAGCAGTAGCAGTCATGTTTTCTCCTTCTTAGTAGCTGGTGCAGTGATGTGGTTTTGACTTTCGTCCTGGGAACAACCCTGATAACACTGATGTTTTCAGTTGCTGCTCAGTAATGTTTACTCTCACCAAGGACTTTCTGAGTCTCATGCTCTGCCGGGGAGGAGGGGAAGCTGGAAGGAAGCAGACAGGACACCTGACCCAAAGTAACCTAAGAGGTATTCCATACCACACTGTGTCATGCCTGTTATATAAACTGGGGGCAGTTATTCAGAAGGGTTAGATTACTGCTTGAGTTGGTCTGGGGACTGGCCGGCAGGTGGTGCGTGGTTGTATTCTCTTCCCTTGTTATTTCCCTTATCATTATTATTATTGGTGGTAGCAGCAGTGGTTTGTATTATACCTTATTTACTGGACTGTTCTTATCTCAACCCATGGGAGTTACATTCTTACAATTCTCCTCTCCATCCCTCTGGGAGCAGGGGTGAGGAAGAGAGGGGAGTGAGAGAGCGGCTGTGTGGTACTGAGTTACCAGCTGAGCTTAAACCACAACAAATGTACAGGCTCTTGGGAAGAAACTTGTTTCTATAAGGGTGCTGAGGCCCTGGCATAGGCTGTCCAGAGAAGCTGTGGTTGTCCCATCCTTGGCAGTGTACAAGTCCAGGTTGGACGGGGCTTGGAGCAACCTGGTCTAGTAGAGGGTGTTCCTGCCTGTGTCAGGGTGTTGAAAAACTAGTGTGTGACTGGGGTGAAGGAACGAAAAAATCAGTGTACAAACTAAAGAGCCACCAATACTGATTGTCCAAAAATTCAGAGCACAAGGGGAAGGGGGTTGATTATGTGGGCATCAAAAAGCAAGCAAAGTTCATGCAAGCCCATCACTCCTTTTCAATCCTGTATTAATTTCTCATCCTTTTTTTAAAATGGCAGGTTAAAAGGGCAAATGTTGACCAAGATACTTGAAAAACAGGTGGAAAAACCTAAACAGTACCTGAACGCTGCCTAAAAAATGGGCTGAGGCAAATGTAGTTTTTTCAAGGTAGCTTAGTAGTTGTTCACAAGGGATCAAAGTATTACACCTAGCACAGAAGAAAATAGGATTTTAAGAAGGATCTAGCAAGTTGTCACCTTGAAGAAATTCAGCTGAAGTTTCTGATTAATATATCTATAATGCAGCCAATGCACAGGCCTTTGATGAATCTGATTATTACTGTATCAAATAAATGGCTAATTTATCAGCTTTTGTGTAGCTTGGCTGTAATTCACATGCATGCCCATGGAAAATAATCACACAGAGCTTATAACAAAACAAATTGGTTTGTTCTAGCCAGCTTAGTAATTAGCACAAACTGGGGGGAGGGAGATAAAAGATCCACAGCATAAGAAGCACTGAGTGCTCCACAAAGGAAAAATGAAAACAAAATTGTCCTAGCTGAATAGTAGTGTTCAAATTAAATGTTTGCAGTAAAGCAAAAATTTGTTTCTTGACTAGCACTCAGAAAAAGCTAAAATACATATAAAAGCATGACTAATCTACTGTGTAATTACCAAAAGTAGAAGTAAACATTTGAGGTTCTAAGACAGGCATTTTGTATTGATCTCCATCATGTAACAAATCTCTCTAAGCAAGACTGTGGTATTAGCTGACATTTGAGCATTTTTGTACAAGGAAATGCCATAATATGGCCTTGTAATTACTCTACTGTTCCTACATTGTGTGTTTCGTTGCCACACTAGTTTCTGTTCTTCTTTATCCACACACTATAAATCGCTAAACACCATAAAAGTTAAATAAAACATGAAACTTCAGCAAAAGCAAAGTGAGAGGAGAGGAAACAAGACCTCCAGGACACAAAAGGAGAAAACGCAAAATGGAACAGGATAAAAAATTACTGGAAACAGAAAATGGAACAAAATGGAACAGGATGACAAATTACTGGAAACTGGGTGTCACAAGTCACCCTCCCTGATTTCCAGTTAAAACTTCTTCCCATGTCTTGATTGAGAATGATACCCCATATCCACTATCTACAACCCCTTTTAGAAATTTCTATTGTATTAAAGCCTTTTCTCTGCCAGGAGATTCCTGAGAGCCTATGAGCCATGTCTTCTACAGTATGATCATGCTTATGTAGTAGCCAGTCCATATTCTTCCTTACTTTTCACTCAAATGAAATATTGTCTGAAATTATGTTCAACCAGATGGTTCAAATCCCTCTATCAATAATTCATTCATTTTGTTATTCATTACTGCACATCTGTAAAATTTACCAACAAAAAATGGAGCTGTATTCAACTATGTGCTGGCTTTAGTGTGCTCCTGCAATGCAGAGAAACTAGTGATTGCCCAGAAAAACAGCAAATGGCAAGATGGCATAATGTTTTGCTCCTCCTGTACAGACTGTCTTTTTGCCCTCATTGTTGCTGAACCCAGAACATTGCACTGGCTTTTGGTTTTCTTGTTAACATTAAAATAATAAAAAATATTATCCTTCTCATACTCAGTATTGATACTCCACTGATTCTTTCTACTAAATTTTGATAAACACTGTCATCTAATAAACATATTTTATGCACATATTTTTTTCAAATAATCTGTATGTTTCACACCTTCCGAACAGGATAACTTCCTGACCAGTATAACATATATATATTCATAGAGTTATTATTTTCAGTATCTGATATCTTGGACTTCTCCTTTCTGTTAAAGATTTTTACTGTCTTGTCAGTATTCTGATAAAAGATTTCAGTGTATATAAATGTTATGATGTAAACCAGCCGATAACTCAGAACCACGCAGCAGCTCGCTCACTCCCACCATTTTTCCCTCTCCCCCTGCTTCCAGAGGAATGGGGAGGAAAATCAAAAGAATGAAATGCCCGTGGGTTCTGATAAGAGCAGTTCAGTAACTAAGGCACAATAAAAAAACACTACTGTTACCACCAATAATGATAAGAGAAATAACAAGGGGAGAAAATATAAAACTAAAAGGGGAAAGGAAAACTATAAGCACAACTGTTGCACAATGTAATAGCTCACCACCCGCCAACCAATACCCAGCCTTACCCAAGCAGCAATATGGACCTTCTAGGCAACTCCCCCCAGTTTATGTAATGTCATGACGTGCTGTGGTATGGAATACCACTTTGGCCAGTTTGGGTCAGGTGTCCTGTCTCTGCTTCCTACCAGTTTCCTGTGCCCCTCATCACTGGCAGAGCATGAGACTGAAAAGTCCTTGATCAAAGTAAGCATTTCTTAGCAACAACTAAAACATCAGTGTGCTATCAGTGTTGTTCTCAGACTAAAGTTGAAAACACTGCATTGCAGCAGCCACTAAGAAAGAGAAAAAATAATTGTTACAGCTGAATGCAGGACAATAAAGTGTCTCTAAAAATAAAAAATGTGGTCATATTCCTTGTAGGCAACATGTCTAAAATTTCATTAATCATTGAAATAATGAGCACAGCTCAGAAATTCATTAGTTAACCAATAGTTAGTTGGTCTATTTGCTTACATCTAATACTAAAAATGGTAGAGATGAACAGAGCCTTGACTGATGTAATGCAAGGTGGTGCAATGATTCAAAGCTCCAAAATAAACAGCCTGAGTCTATCTAGCCCATCTTCTGACCCAAGGAGAATAACTCCTGGTGAAACTTGGCAATTTTTTTATCCTAGATTAGCCAATTTTCTCTTCCAGAAAACCACTAATGGGTCCCAAATAAATCTCTTGGGCAGATTCATCTCAATGCTAGGGCATGAATTCACGCAGCCCAGAACCTGATATTACAGCTATGATTATAAAATAAGGGAACCCACTAGAGAAGTGATTTGTTCCTCAGTGTTAGTGTCAGCAGTAACAAAAGTGACTTGTTCTTTTAATCTTCAGTGATGATCCAACAGACGGATATAACTGGGTGGTACCCTTGACTTCTTTGGAGGTTTCCTGCTGCCCTATAATGTCACTTGGACAAGGGAACCATATATATCCAACAAATTTGATGTTTGCCATGGATCCTTTCTCTGCCAATGAAAGAATAATTTATATGATTAATGCATTATTTCTCCCCCAAAAGTCTCAAATCCCAAGATTTTCATACTTAAAGCAGAACCAGCACCTTCACAGTAAACCTTGCCTATTCCTTGGATGATGGCTACTTCTGAATAGTCTGTAACATACTGATGAGAAAGCAGCTGCTGTCCTTGCCTGTTACAGCTGTTCAGAGAGAAAGACTCCTCACTCCTTCTAAAGACAGTTTTTAGCTGGAGGCTCTGAAGTCTGAGAGACTACAGGTAAGGAAGATCTGTTTTGCTCAAATATTAAGAAGGCAGCTTTTTGCTTTTGAGTGCTTTTACTGGATAAAGAAGAGATATGGGATCCCAAGGTGCATTAGGTCTGTGTTATGGCTATGATATCTCTGCTGCTCCTCTTTATTATTCCTTTTTCAGTTTCTACTGCATTCTGTTGACTGTAAATTTCTGAAACATATTTGTCTACTTCAAAACTTAAAAAGAAAGGAGTAAAGACATGAGATTCCAGAAATTATCCCCTGTGAAAGATGGCTGCAGCTTGGCCTCGACCACAAGCAGTGGTTGGGACTTCATATAGATGGTTGGACTCAGGTCTTGGGAAATAAGGAACCAAGAGTCAAGAAAACAAACCGACTATGAGCAAGAATACAACATGTAGATGCTGTGTTAGCAATAAGTGATTATAGATATGCTGTGTTTGCACTAATATGATCATAACATGCTGTACCTGCCATAATATAATCATAAGACTAACATGAGATAAACCTGTACTAAGAAAAAAGAATAATGACATAATTTTGTGATCAATACTCTGCGCAGAAAAAAGGGAACCGAAAATTGCTGTGTGGGGCCACAATAAGGATATAAAGCTTGAGCTGTATTTCAATAAAGGGTCTTCTCTTCCCCTCACGAGAGGAGTCTGTGTCATCTGTCATGGCAATTCCCAAATAGAAAAGCAAACCTTCCATCAGATTGACAGAAGCTTTAAAAAAAAAAACAAACAAACAAAAAAAAAACAACAAAACAGTAAGTCTTAGCTGTTTCTTAAAGAAAGTTGAACAATGTAGAAAAAATGTTTGCTTAGATGCAATGCTAGTACCTTCCTTTATGACAGGAAGAGATATAAAGCAGTGCATCACGTCCCTACAGTAAACAGCATAGTTGCATTCACAAGCAAACACCTACGCATGTCAGTGCTGCACCTTGTATTTCTTATGCATAACTCAAAGGCAGTGAGATATCTTGATATCAATACAGGCTAGCAGTTGCAGAACACCAAGTTTATAAGATGAATAAAGTTACTTGAAACCTGTGAAATCTAATAAACAATAAGCAATGTGCCAGCACTGACAAGAACAAGATAAAAAGTAACTAGTTGTTTTGAATATAACTCTGTAGAAATACTCTCTTGCTGTTTGCTTGAATTTTCCTCTTATTGACCTACACATTTATGGAAATATTAGTGTAGTTAGATATTTAACTTTACAGGCACTTTGGTAGTGCTGGAAAATGGAGACAAATTATTCATTGGCAGCTATTTCATCCATTCATGTGGCCTGTAATGGAGAATGTTCCTGTATTAATTGCTTAGGTATGAATACCAAAGAGCAGCCAGCGCCATGCACACTAGGTGTTCTCTATACATTTTGCCAGCATTAAGTAAAAAAAATATCCGTGGAGTAAAATCTCTTTTAGGAAACACTAATCACCAGCTGTGTACTTGCAGGTACCCAAATTCCTTGTACTAATAGGCATACATAGCATGCTGTCATGTATGGAATAAGAAAGATGTAAAAAGTACTTTGGTGAGCTTTCATTTGGTACTTTATTTCTTTTTCTAAACTACTCCTAGAGGAATTCAGAATTGGTCTTCTGAACTCTTTGCAAGGCCCTACAAGCCAGTAATTCTTTTTTTTTTTTTTTTTCTGCAGTGTGCTGTCTCTTTCTTCCAGTTCCCTCTTAAAAAAAAAAACAAAACAAAAAGCCCACCTAATTAATGGGCGCCACAGATTGCACTGATCTACTGATTTACTTCAGCATAGTATAGGTAGATCTATTTTGGAATAAGTTTTTTCAGTTGTTTCCTTTTTGGTTTCAGATGGCATTGTAGGACAAGACAAGAAATACCAACCATTGAAGTGAGTTCAATGGGTATTTGACTAATAAAAAGTTTATATTTTCCTTCACTTCCCTGTAATATACGCACTATTTGGGGTTATTGCCTCTGTGCAGGCTCAAACTGATGAGAGGTTTTATAGACTTTACCAACAACTTCTCACGATATTGTGCAACACTGACTCTTTTTTATTGCCTTCATATGTAGGCTGTAAGAATCTTGTTATATTACTAGACTCAACTGGAAAAATACCTACCCTGTAATTCTGGTGTAGGTTTCAGATTCCACCTTAACCAGCTTAAAGTCAGTTTAATTTATAGATATTTTTCTACAATATTATCTATCTATCTATCTATCTATCTATCTATCTATCTATCTATCTATCATCTATCTAATCTATTATCTATCATCTATCTACCTATCATCTAGCTATCTATCTAATCTACCTACCTACACTCCCAACCTATCTACCTACCTACCTATGTATCTTCAGTTCAGAGTTAATAGATATTCACTGAGATCGGTAGCTACTTCCTTCTCAAAACCATCAACAACATGGAAAACTGGCAAACTCTCTAATGTGAGCTGAACGTTAAAATAATTATGTTCTGAAGAACCTTGTAGCAATCTATAACAATTGGAGTGGAGTTTAGGCTTCAAAAGGACAGTTTAGTTAACACAGAGTGGGGAGACAGTGGACTTGACTTAAAACCTACAGTAGTTATCGTCTGGGCAAATAGTTGTCATAAGAAAATACCCATTTTGTTTAAAAGCATGGATTGCTTTCAAGCAATTTACCAGCAAAATAAATATGAACCACATGCAGTTTTTCATGCATTGCTGTACTAGTGACTGTCTCTATTATGAAGCACTGTCCATCTTTAAAGAGAAACGTTCTTGCAGTATTTCGTAATGAACAAAATAGATATGACATACCAGGCAGCAGTGATTTCACAGGTTAAATTTCACTTAGATATCAGTTGACAGTTTCTTTATCCTTGTCTCAGGTTTGGATTTTTTTTTTGTTTACTCGTTTTTTGTTCTGTTGCTTTCTCCAAGAAAATTACTGTTTAATTATATTTTATTTATTTCTAAAGAAAATAAAAGCAGTTTTTGCACTGTGAGCTATAATTTAAAAAATGGAAAAGAATTTTTTTTTTATTCTTCTTACATTGAAAGTTATAAAGGAACAGATCATTGATCTCCAAAGTATTTCACTTCAAAATTACTCTGTGAATTATCTCTTGTTCTGATAAAATTCACTTCCACATAATTATCTTTTTACAGGAACTGTTTGTATGGCCATGACACTGAACTGTGTGTGAGATGTATTACAAACCCAATTTTGCATATTCTTTATATTTTATAACTTTCTATCCAATATTAATGAATTAGTCCAAAGCAGTCTAAGTAATTAAGGTTTGTATCTTCATAGTGAAGGTACAAAGGTTCAGAGCTATTTATTGAGGGATAAATCCTAAAAAAACCCTAAAGACACAGAATGAAGTATCTAAATAAAAGAACAAAAGGTCACTGATCTCCTAAAGTTTTTCTTTCAGTTGCAACTTCACTGTGGTCTCTTTTGGGTCATGGGCCAGCAAAATTATGTGTGGCAAAGTTGTTTCTCAAAAATTAAACTAATTTTTTATATCATCTCTAAGACTGATGACATTATCTAAGTATCTGCATAACAGTTTGATACGTATATTTTTTCTTTACCAGAAGGTATTGATTTTCTAGCTGTATTGTCCTTATATCTAGATTTTTCTGAGACAACTTTTAGATTCTTAATTAGACAGAATCAATACTAGCTTCAGCACAATAAAAAAGAGCTAATCTTGGACATTTTGGTATGGTTGTCATTATAACAGCATACGTTAAAGGGTGATATTAAGATTCTGGACTACTGTTATGGAAATAACTTATCTACTTAAATGGACTTTAATGATAAAAATGCCTATATGTCTTAACAACACTTTTCATTACACGGACATAAAAATTAGTACCTGTTCAATAAAATAGCTTTGACAGATTTGTGACAACCAAAATCCATCCACAGATTGAATGGAAATGACAGAGCACAGGGTAACACAGGGAGAATTTGTCTCTTTTTTCATCCCTTGTCTGTCATCTGAAGCACTGATTTCAGAGGTCTCTTTCGCACCCTGTTGATAGGTTACCTAGGTGGTCCTACTGCAGTCCTCAATCCCACCATTTTTCCCTCCCCCCCTGCTTCCTGAGGGATGGGGAGGAGAATCGAAAGAATCCAGCTCCCACTGTTTGAGATAAGAAGAATTCAGTAGCTAAGGTACAATACAAGAGCACTGCTGCTACCACCAGTAATAATAATGATAATGCACATAACAACAGGAGAGAATATAAAATTAAAAGGACAAAATATGAAATTAAAAGGAGAAAATATAAAATTAAAAGGAGAAAAGGAAGAAAAACAATAAATGCAAGTGATGCACAATATAATTGCGCACCACCTGCTGACCGATAGCCAGCCTGACCTGAGCAGCAATTAGTCCCTTCCAGGTAACTCCCCCTATTTTATACATTGGTGTCGTGGTTTAAGTCGTAAATCAAACTCCTCCCCTTCTTTCCCCCCCCCCCCTCACTCCAATGAGGGGGATATGGGGAGAAGAACTGAAAGAA